>BQNB010004835.1:0-101240 GCA_026074375.1 Tanacetum coccineum
GGCAGTTTTTGTCTGTTTTTGGTCATTTAAGCTCGTTTTTAGAGGTAAAAGATATGTGTAATTAAGCACTTATCATAAATCATTGCACTAAAACAAACAAACCAACATTGAACCGGATTTAATATGGCTAATACAGTTTTCTATCATTTGGCTTATATCGCTTTCCTCTCTTCTGATTTTCTTCTTTTGTGTTTATTATGTATTGGATTGATATTTGTCACCACCAAACCTGTGCTAGTCTCTTAGGCTGAAAACCCCCCCATATCATTAGACAACGTATATAGCATAGGTTTAACCAGTAATTAGAATTAACATAGACTAAATAGAACTAATTAAAATAATGATAGAATATAGGATTAGTGTTTCGCTCTTAGTGTTCGACACCCTACTTACCGTGAAACTCTATCTTGACCGGGTATACTGCCCGTTAAAGTGTTGTTTTAGGTTTGTTGGCTAAATATAAATTTAAAACTTGATAATCAAATAATTGACCCTACACGACAGCACATCAAGTTTTGGCACTGTTACCGTTGAGTGAATTAATTTAAACCTTATTCTTATTAGTATTTCTAATCATTAATTAGTTTAGCATAATATAATCATTTAAATTCTATTCGTATTTATTTGTATTGTTTGTATTTATTTAATTTCTAGCATTTAATTTTTTTTAATAGTATTCTGTTCTGATTGATTACCTGATACGCCGTATCCACCAGTTGGATACGACGTATCAAAACTTCTACCCATAACAGCGTATTGAATTTTATAATCTAAATGACGTATATGTTCTTTCAAACAATACGACGTATTCTGTGAACTCAATACGGCATACTAGCCTTCAAAAGATACATACGGTGTATTCATATTAATTAAATACAGCGTATCTGTCATCTGATATAGTAGCATGCTTGATTTTTCTTTCGCGTTTGATCTCCTGCCTTATTTTATGTGTTCTCTCCCGGGGGCACATCCTACTACTAATTTGTTCTTGGTTTCAGGAAATCGTCTGACGAGAGCTATGACTGATGTTACAATGGAATTCATCATAAGAGAAACCTAGGAGAAAGCTGTGACAAATTCCAACTCAAAACTTACTGAAACATGGATTGATCTCTATGAACTTTGCAAGAAAATCTTTAAAGATTTGCAGTGTCACGCTTTCAGAGGAACTACTAGACCCGATTAAAATAGCAATCTTCGACACTATTCAATTACGCATAAATAATTTCCCTCTTTTACCAGGGATGCGAAAATATGGTGGTTAAACAAACGGTACAATAAAATCACGGCTTGGGGAATGCTTGCCAAAAGGTTTTTTTGTAAATATTTTCCACTAGACGAAATTTTTTCTAATGATCCGAAAAGATTTAAGGGATAGTGGATGATGTTATTGATAAAGCCTAAGACACCTATAGATGTAACCAAGATATACAGATCAAATGAACTTTTCAAGGAAAAAATCCGATAAATCCAATAAAGTCTTTTAACGAGTTTTTTTTATCATAACATTGGACGCTATATCGTGAGTGGAATTATTTTAGCTCGGAGCCATTAAATTCTTTATAAATTTGTCTGTGCAGTTTGCATTACGTTCGACCCTAAGCGTACTTACAAGGATTGATTCTCATACAACTATTTGCGGAGGCCAAGGTAAGTTTTCCTTTGTTAAAACCTTGAAAACTTAGTCTCCAAGGATAAATACGGCGTATTTAGGTAAACCTATACGCCGTATCAATTTAATGTCTGATACAGCGTATCAGACAATTCCCTATACGGTGTATCATGCATGGGTATAAAAACCCAGCATATACGCCAAATTGTTCTTCACACACACTTTTTACTCCACAAACAAAAAATTTACTTCACCTTTAAATCTTAAAAATCGAATCTATATTTCTGTGTTTTTTTGCCTCCTAATCGAAAGGTATGATTTGATTCTCTTCGTCTTTTCAAATTGAATTAGGTTTAGGGTTTGATTTCAAGCTAGGGTTTGTGATCTTGCCTCTTAAAACTATTATATGCTCCCTTTGTACTTTAGACCTTTGTTAAACTGGTATTTCTGGCTAATTAGTTGTGAGGTTAAAAGGGTAGAATAGGAAAACCCCTTTTTGATTTCATCTGCAAAAGAAATACAGCGTATCTAATAAAGAGATACGACGTATTGATTCAAATTTTACCTAAATTTTAAACCTCAATACGACGTATCCAATGAATTGAATACGGCGTATTGATCTGATATAGGGTTCTATGTTTTAATTCCCATACGCCGTATCCCCTTGTATAAATACGGCGTATTGACTTCAGACCTTTTCATACGGCGTATCCTCTTATGAATATGCCATATCAGCCCTCACAACAAAATGATTTAAAATCTGTGTACTGATCTAGTTGATTTTTCAGATATGGCACCCTTACCCGCTGCAGATCAGAGACACCCTTGGCTCAGATACCAGGTGAAGGGATACACCGAGGGTATTATACATAGTTACGAGCAGAGGCTCGAGACGATATGGAGTAGGCCGGTTAACCGGGTACATGTGTTAGATTTTAAGGGTTTAACTCCCGAGATGAGGCAGGATTTGGCAGTGAGGTTGAGGATAGTGTATACTGGGGGAGAGGGGCAGCAAGTATTTGTGAGTCACGCTTGGAGGAGATTGTTTGGGATCTGAGCACCTTTGGTCTGCGAGTTCATTTTGGAGTTTCTCAGCACTTGCAGGATGAGTGATACAGAGATGGGACTAGATGTTGCTGATA
Source organism: Tanacetum coccineum (assembly GCA_026074375.1). Lineage (NCBI taxonomy): Eukaryota > Viridiplantae > Streptophyta > Magnoliopsida > Asterales > Asteraceae > Tanacetum > Tanacetum coccineum. The sequence goes on from BQNB010004835.1 coordinate 2,755, forward strand.
CACTATGTTTTCAGCTGGGAGGTGTTAGGAGGAGGATGACATGGAGATAGTTTATTCTGGCATTAGGATTACACACTGAGCAGGAGATGGCAGAGGCTGGGTTTGGAGCCTACTAGGATGGTAGTGATAGATTGATCCCCGACAAGGGGGATCTTAGGGATTATTGGATTGAGATCTCATCTGACAGAGACTTCTTGGCACGCACTGTTCTTATGTTCTTTTCGAGACTGGTGGGGAGATGTGCCACAGGATGATACTTATATTATTTCTAGTAGGGGGAGGCACCTGAGAAGGTGACTAGTGTTGATACTCTCTATCTCCTAACATGGTCCGAGGGACTACTAACGTCCCAACATCTCATTAGCGCAGTATCATTATTTAGGCATGATGAGAGGGAGGATATGCAGGGCCAGGTTGTTATGGATGGGCTCTTCAGTTGAGGGCGTCTGGCTATGCATTTTGGGCTTGTCAGTGATGAGGGATTGAGAGGATTGCATGTAGTTACCTGAGAGCTCCCGTTGATTGATTTACATGAGCTTGGGAGGCTCAACATCTATTTGAGGTTTGGTGATACATGGGCTTGGGTAGCTCCAGGACCAGAGAGTCAACAGGTTGCTGCGGCTGGTGCCCATAAGGCCGGTGAGGCTGGTCCGGCAGTCGATGAGGGTGCTCAGGAGGTCCCAACACCCGCGCATGCACCTCCACCACTTACACCCGCTCATTAACCCCGGACTATGTCATAGAGGATTGAGAGGATCGAGGAGGAGATGCATGATTTACGACATGATGTTGTGGGCTTGCGAGGAGTTGTCGAGAGCTTTACTATCGAGCAGTCTAAAGTCTTCACCTGGATGATTGCTTGCATGCCCCACAGTCATGGACGCAAGCGGCCATACTTATCAGGCATTCGATAGCACCCTTTTTGGTAGCTCATGGATGCCCTACCAGAGGCGTGTCAGACCCAGGACAAGCGATGCCAGCACCTTCGCAGCCCCTCATACCGATGACCAGCCCGACCCTTGATCTCTTCCTTTTACTCCCTTTGATTATTATCTTTTGTGGATTTGTTCTGTACATTAAACTTATGAAACTCTGATTACAAATTTCCTTTTGATATATTATATGATCTCGGTTTATTTATGTGTGATAGAATTAAGACTGGTAGTAAGTTCAGCAACACGGCTCATTGATTGATTACAGGTTCGAGATCCTAAAACCATTGCTTGAAAAGGAAAAGTGTTACGATGGAAAAAGGTCGAACTTAAAGACCAGCTGAAACAAAAGTGCTTCCCGGGAGACAACCCGGTCATTTTAATTGTTTGTTGCACGAGTCTGTCTTCCCAGACACTCTATACGGCGTATCGAACCCCTCTGGATACGGCGTATAGACGTGTCTGGACGTTATCAGTTTTTAAAACTTAATATTTAATTTCTAGTAATTTAATTGTTTTTACAGGAACCATACGGCGTATCCTAGGGTTTGGGATACGGCGTATTGATCCCTGTATAGTTGTGTGTTTAATTGTTTTCTTGTACCATTGTAGCGAGATAGAAATTGCACTTGTCTTCTAATCTTTTATGCAGGACCTTGCTGAAACTATGATATGGTATATTCTGAAAAAGACATGTGTTGAACTTATCTGGGCATTCTGAAGCCCTAGTCAACACACTTTTTGCTCAAGAACTCATCTTGGAGAATTATCACGAGCAAAACATCAGGGAGTTTTCCGTTCTAATTCTATTTTCCCTTATTATTTAATTGTTTTATCTATACAACGAGGACGTTGTATAATTTAAGTGGGGGGATGGAGAATTAGAACGTACTTGTCTTTTTTTTACAAAATAACATGCTACGAGCTTAAAAGTGCTTAAAATCACTAGTTACATTACCTAGCGCACTATAACCCTTGATACATATTGTGAGAATTAAGCCTATCCCGTTTCCAATTGCTTACTAAAAATTCCACAAAATTATGAGTGTGTCGGTGATGTAGTGGACTTTAGAACTTGGCCTGGTATATCACTCGAGACCGCAATGATTGAAAAAACCCAAAAAAAAACAACACAAAAACCAAAAACCCGTACTATGGATTTAGATGGAGGAACATGTTCAACTGATAAATTTCTAGGATTAAACCAAATAGCCTACATGTCGTAAATTAACTAACTACACTGGTTAGTTAACTCCCGTGTAACCCTTTGTTTACTCTCATTTTTAGAGTAAGATTCCCTTAGAAAAACCCCGTTGATCCATTTCCTTTCTTTTTCTTACACCTTATTATATGTTTCGTGACACCTTTTGCACACTTAGCCTTCCGGTGTAGATTAAGCCTATTTTAAATCAAAAGTTGACTAGTTGCTTTAGTGTAAAGTTTTGTATTTCCTTGTCAAAGTGAAATTTTTTTGTCTTTGTAATGGTCGGGAAATTGCACAATGCAATGGGAAAAATATGTAGCTCATAAGTTTCGCTACTTTCGCAATTATGAATCATGTCCAAAGAAGAAGTGTTACAAGAAAAAGATTATCCGGATGAATTATGATAGTAAAGACGGTGGAATTAAACCGAGGTTTATGATGTATTGCATACATAAAGAAGAAAAATAGGTCGGTTCAAAGAAGTTTATTATACCGAAGGAATTATTGGAACGGATCGTATTATTCGTGGATTTGTTACAAAAAAAATCAACGATGTAATAGTCTTGTAAATCTGTGGCATTATACCACTTATTCTGTAAAGTATGTATGTGGGGATGTAAGGTAAGATTGGACCGTTATGGGAATGCCACTTAGGTTGTCTTGGTCATTTCTATTATCGTGGGTTTGTTCTATATGTTGATATTTATCATGGAACGGATCGGGGAAAGTTACTATCCAACCGTAACTTATTTGTTGGCTCTTAATCTATTTGTTTCATGTGGAATTTTGTTTAATCACCCATTTTACTCCCTTTCCTAGCAACTAACCTTTAATTTCTACTCGAACGAGGACTTTTACGAGACATGATGTCTATTCGTCTTTAAGGGCCATGTATGCATGTCTCAGCTGCTTGTTAGATGACGACTTTCGTGTGAAAGTTAGAAAGCTCCTACCCTATATCGTTCTTCATTCTAACGACTGGTTTAAACTACGAACAGGATTGATTCTAGATTGTATGTGTCTATTCCGTCGTTATGGACCGTGTATTGTACGATGCTTAGCTGCCTTATTGGTGTAGTACTTATGGTGAAAAAAGACTGTTTGAATGATCATCCCTCTAAGCCATTCCTTAACATCAATTATCTTTTGGGGACTTGTTTCTTCATTAGCTTTAGCGATGAAGATGCTGTATCTTGCCAAGCCTACTGATAGAAAACTAATCTACGAATTCCGAGCAAGTTTTGTGGTACCAATTAAATGCTTTGCACCTAAGATTTGTTCGAGTGATTCTGAGTGTTTTTATTTCCATATTTCATGAGGAGCTTAGTTATGTACAGGTGATTAGGACAAAATGATGCTTAAACGGAAAATCCTCAACTTTGGTTAGGACACATTTTCATAAACTTAAACTTTTTTTAAAGTCTACTTGATGACAAGTAGGATTCAAGTGGGGGGATATTTGATGACATCAAATAACATCACTTTATTATATCATTGATCTCATCTATTTTGCCCACTTTTATATAATTATTGCATTATTTTGTACTTAATTGCTTTAAAATTGATAAATGCAGTAATTCAGGAGTGTTTTGTGAAGACATGCTAAAAGGCGCATAATTTGAAGCTAAAATAAAGACATTTGAAGATTGCTGATTTCTGACTACATATGCCGATATCCAACACAGAAGAGATATCCGTTCTAAGCGCCTAAACTTCACAAGAAAACTCGTTTGACCAATTCCTAATACGACGTATCCCTTCTGTTTACATACGCCGTATCCATGAAGATAACTATTCGAAGATGCAGTAAATAAATTAAATTGGGAATATATCATTGATTGATTGAGAACGTAGCGCGCACTCCAAGGAATCCAGCCCTATACGCCGTATCAACCTAGCCAGATACGGCGTATCAAGTCTTTTTTAGACATTATAAATAAAAGACTCAAAAACGAGTTTTCAGTGTGCAATATCATATTCTATATACCATACTCATTAAAGACGAATTTTAGAGAGGAAGATTGCCACCAAGGTCAAGCATTGATAACGAATCCATAGAAGAAATCATGTAATTTTTAGTCTCTTAATCGTTCAATTTTAATTGTTTGATTACACTTGTATAATTACTATGGTTGGGCTCAATACCCTCCAGGTATTAAGCCATCTTTAATGGAAAGTTTTAAAGGTTTGGTTTTTGTTTTTTAAAACTGATGTCTTAATTAATCGTTGATTGTTTAAATTATGTTATCAACCTTCATACCTTGTTTATGTGTTTGAATATGCGATCTATCATTCAACTGGGTCTAGTGATACCTAAAAAGTAATCTAGATACCGGGATAGCTCTCCATATCGTGTTTTATATTACTGGACCAATAGGATCACAAATAACGTTCTGTCTTTGTCTTTAAATTATGAGCTTAGTGAGACCGGTAGGTGACCCGTTTATGTTTCAGCAATCATGCTCTTAATTAACTGACAAAGATTTAAATAGTGGACGACCAATATATAAAACTTTAAGTTTCTTCAAACCTCGCGCTCCGCTAACCGTCCCGCAGCGACGCGCGGGTATAGCTACTTGTTTTGTTAAAAAAGAAAATATAAGAGTTAATATGGCTTTTCCAAGTTCATGTGGGACACTAACGGTTGTTTTTAATTTGTTTATCCTTTCAAGCTAATAAGATATTATAATAAGTTCCAACACAATTATTTCCATACAATGCAATTGGATTCAGATATTGTGTATGCCTTACTCTATAACCAAAAACACAACCCGAGTAGTTGAAGGAGATATAAAAGGAACAAAATAATTTGCTAATGTAATCTACCATCTTTATGTTCATTTTATTAGTTGGTTATTAGAGTATCCACTATGGTGTATCAAGAATAGGTCTAAAATCAGGTTCAAGAATTTTTTTACCATAGTGAGGAACCATTTCATGTCTAAGTGGCAAGAAAAGGTCTAGGATTTTAAAAAGATTCAAGAATTTATGTACCATGATAATATTTAATTTATGTTTGAACAATTTATAAACCTCAAAAGCTTTATCCATAGTGAAAATAGGTTTATGATTTATAAATTAATAACATTGTAAGAAGTCGAACATGTGTGATTTATAACACTTTTTAAATTCATATAGTGTGATGCCTTAAAATTATTCTGAGTATCTCTTTCTGTGGAGGGAGCTCTATCCATGACAATAAACTCAATGTTCTCATACAACACCAATTCTTTTGAATAATCGTGAACAGAGTCTGAGTGAAATTAATCGTGAACATGTTACTAAAAGGCAGATGGCCGCAGGGAAAAGACAAAAGCATCTAAAGGCAGGCTGGCTTTTATTCTATCAAAACGCTATTATGAGGTACAATGATTTAAATATTCATATAGAGTTAGAAATTCTCGAATATTTACATAACATCCTTTTTCTTACAAAATATCAAATTCTAAAAATCCTTTTACAAAATAAATTTTATGACTAATCCAGTCCATCTAAAAAACCTTTACAAAGATCTACAACAAGAAATTGTTGAAATAAAAAATTACATCTCTGACATTGATCAATCTATTTCCAGACTTAATGATAGATATAAATCTAGCATTAAAAAAAGAGGGTATGAACATCCCATGACTATAGCAAGAGTTATTAGTCATCAAAAACAAACAAAAATTTGTTTGCAAGAACGTCTAAAAATCTTTAGACAAAGGGCTGCTGCCCTACAAGTATAAAGGCACTACAAGAATGAAGAATTTTCTTCTTGTTTTTGTTGCTAATAAAGGACTTCATGATTTCTTTATTTTTATAAAATCCGCAGTTGTAAGTGATGTATCATATCGGTTTTAAAAACAGTGGTTTCGGATGTGGATTAATTCTTTTAAGTACTGTATCACTTGCAACACGGCCACATGTTTCAAACAAAAATGACTCGACTATAGTACAAGTCATCGATGAGATTCATATAAGTCGTTGGGCTCAGCAGGCCTGACATTACAAATATACCTTGGCACATGATACTAATACCCCTCTAAAAAGCCATTCGTACCCCTTTTGTTTTTTTTGTATTTTTTTATCGTTTTAATTTTTTTTTAATTTTTGTAATTTTGTTTTGTTATAAAACTGTGAAACTAAAAGTGCGGAATAAAAATTATAAAGTTTAACAAGTCAAAAGTATGAAACTGTCAAAAAATACAGAACAGAAGTTGATATAAAACTGCGTTGTACTGTAAAAAAGTAAATACAAAAAGAATCTTTAATACTTTTTGGTACTTTTCAGTGAACAGGGATACCAATAGTAGCACCCATATACCTTTTGGCTTGATAGTGGAACATATGATTTAATTTGATTGAATGATCTCTCATAGAGTACCCTTTATATATGCATGTAAATCTTACATAATTTCTATTTCTATCTATCTACCTATATGACTAAAGGGAGTTGATATGCACACCACACAAAGTGATGTGCACACCACAAATATACATATGTGATGTTGTATCATATGCATTACACATGTGATTTTGTGGTGTGCACATCACTTTGTGTAGTGTGCATATCACCTCCCATTACAAAAGCCAATGCTATTTTATTGTATCCAACTTGAAAAAATTACACATCAGCTTCAAATAGTTGTGCCCTGTTCACATCTTCCCCTTCACACGCCTATTCCACCCACTTTTGACCTTTTCTATTCACCCACTCTTCACCCTTTCAATAATTTACACCACATCTCATCTTTAGCAACAGTAATTTTTTGCTTGCGTGAATATCATCATTATTTCAGACCCATCTTCATGTTTCACCAATAATTTACCCCTTTGAAATAAAGAAAATGGGAAAGCCAAATGTGTGTTGATCATACTTTTTCCTTTCAAAACCATCAAGATATGCAACTTAACTCTCGAATTCCTTTTCTATGCAATTTATATTGTTTTTTTGTTGATCATTTTTTACAATTACTTTAAACTTTGTGGTTGTGTGTTTTTGCAACTAAGTCTTTTTTGTCTCAATGGTTCATAGATTGATGAAGTTGAAGTTTAGGCTAAATCACAAATCATTCAACCTCAGAGTTTCAATAATTTACGATACCCGGCCTCCTCAGGTAAAATTGTTTGCTAATAAAACTTTATCAATGCTTGCCTTTCACTTGGTGAAATCAACAATTTACAGCTTAAATTTGTTAATTTTTATGTACCCTTAAACAATTTCTGACTTTTTTTTAGTAGTTTATTGTTGGGATTTTACATCTATTTAACCAATTAAACATATCACGAGTAACGAAGCGGAAATATCAACAATCGTATAGAACTTATAATTAAACAAGGGATTGAAGTTGTCTTTTGTGTCCTTTTAGAAGAGAAAACGTTACACTACTTTTAGCAATAACGTTACACCGTCTTCATTTTACGCGTGTGTATAACTAAAATCCACGCCAAAACCACTAAGGACAAAAGTTTAATTCCCTTTTAAGTTTACACACACATATACGTTCTTAGCAAACAACGTTGCATGCTGTACTAGTAGTGTGTAACCATAACGAGATCACCGTAGCTTGATTATCAACTAAACCAAGTAACCCTTCATGTTCTTGAGGGTCGAAACACAACCAAACGAAAACCCTTTGTGGGTTTGCTTCTGATCGAACAGGAGGGGAAAAGAAACCGAAAACCTTAAAAGGTTTTGGTTTGGTCGACTAAAAGAAAGAGCAAGACGAGATTAGGGATTTTAAGAATTGAAGTTATGCAACTCTCAAGGACCTAAAGACCTCCTTATATACTGCTGCTCAACTTGCTTGCAAGCAAAGTTCCCCCACTCTCTCACGAGGAGGAGGTTCGACCTACCTATAAGGATAGAGGTGAGAAAACAAAACTTTTCGTTCTCACCGGTTTTACATATTAGTCCTACTTTCTAATATTGACAACATATATATGTATTCTTAGTTAAAATTTTAACGATAGTTGATTAAACACTAATTAATATATTACATTGAATATATTTAATACGTTATTCTACATATTAACGTGTCGTCCCCGTAGGCTCGAATAAAATTACGGACATATATATTTTATAATTGTTCATTATTTCCAATAGCTCCCATTGGAAAATGTATAAATTATATAATAACATTGGTAAGCGTTTTCTAGCAAACACCGCCAATGCTCATAGAAATATCCGAGTGTGGTTTCGTAAAGACTACTGGACAACTATGATTTTATGAATTAACAAATCCCTTTGTTCCTATTACACGTGTTAAAATGGATATGGTTCAATGTCTTTCCATTTTTTAACGATTTTGTTTTCTCATATATGTCAATCTAATCAAGTTTACCGAAAATCAATGAGACATCTACTAATGAGTTTTCGGGGTTACGGCCATTAACAAAACATCTGATTAAATTCTAAGAGGGGGCTTAGTGGCTTCATTCTTCAACTATTGAAAGAATAAATTCTAATAATTCATACAAGTGCAATGTCATATGTTTCAATATCACTTCTGTAATTATCCCTTAGTTAGTTATCAATTTTTCTGGATAACTTAGACTAGATCAAGAAGGATATCCACACATTCAAGACCGACTTGCATATCAGTCTAGGATTTTGTTAAATACAATCACTTACATGATTTACTTAATGACGACGATCCATAAAGTAATATTCTTGTTGTGAGGAAATCCAATATCCATCTTATGAATATCATGTGTGTTTGGTGGACATATCCTTAATATCTAAAATATCACCAATCACTCAGAATTGTCTTAATTTAACAATATTCTCATATTGTTAATCGACAACGGATTAATTTATAATAATAACTATTATTATTCATGGATTTAAACATGCAAATTTAAGCACAATTTTAAGATAAAAATATCAAATACCAAGTCTCATTATCATAAAATAAATTGTTATGAACATCCTTATCCAAAATATATACACAGATCTACTTGATTATACTAGCTAAAGAAGTCCCATTCTTTTAGCATGTTCAATAAGCTTTTCTCTTCGGTAATAGCCGTTCGTAAAAAGATAATGCTAGTTGTTCACTGGGTGCATCTTTAATTAAGGTTACTTCTTGGTCCGTGTCTGGCGCCATCTGAACCCTGGTTTGTTGGCCGATAAGAAGTGCGGTGATTATCGCAAAAAACAGCTTAATAGGTTTGTTTATGGTTGTATCATAGCCAATGCCTTAAAAACTTCCTAATCCAATAGCTTCCATCTCTGCTTCTGAAGTAGCTTATTGTTATTCAGCTTAATGTAGCGGGCATTGAAGTTGTACTTTACTTTGTGCTTTTGAGTCTATGTGCGCTTCCGTTCCATAAACGAAAAACGTATCATGTAGATATTTTATTTTATCTCTATCGGGTCTCAAATCCAGACATTGCTATAGCAATCAACTCAAAGTTCAGCTTTCAGATTCCACCTTAAACCAAGAACTTATCTTTAGTATTTCTTAATTCTTCAAGATTATTTTTTACAGCTAGTCCAGTGAAGTTCAACCAGGATATGTGAAACCGGCTTGTTATATTTTTCGCGAATGACATAACGGTCTAGTTGCATCTTACAGCCTACCATACTAATATTCAGCTGAAGCATAAGGTACATTTTGCATACGCTTCACCTCTTTAGGTGTTGAAGCACCTTGTGTTTTATCCAAGTCAAGTCTTTCTTGCATGATATGATCACGTTTGGAATTATCCATTTATATCTCTTTAAGATCTTATCCATGTAAGCATTTTGACCAAGTCTAATCAATCGCTTTGACCTATCTCTGGTAAGATTTTCGCATTCAAAGAATAAATGCTGCTATCCTCTAATCTTTCATAGCAAAACACTTTTCCAAGATAAACTTTTTTACACTTTGTAAACTTGAATGTGATTTCCCATGATGATTATGTCATCAACATACAAGTGAGGATTGTAAATTACCCCACTTAGCCTTTTGATTTACATTGGCTCATCAAGAATTTGATCAAAACGCCAAACCTTTTGATTCCTATCTTAAATCTTTATATTCCAGCCCGTTCTTTGGATGCTTTGCTTAAGACATAATGGATCTTTTTGAAGCTTGTCCTACTTTCCTAGGATGATTAGGATCAACAAAACCTTCAGGTTGCACCATATAAATGTCTTCATCAAGATAACCATTTAAAAAGGCAGTTTTGACATCCATTTGTCATATCTCATAGTCATAGAATGCCGCTATAGCTATAAGAATCCTAATAGCTCTAATGTCAGCAATGGGTGAGAACATTTCTTCATAATCAACCCCATAGAGTTGAGTATAACCCTTTGCTACAAGACAAGCTTTATAGGTGTGTACAATATCATTCATGTCAGTCTTTTTCTTAAAAATCCACTTACTCCCAACGTCTTATAACGACAGGAGGAAGATCGACCCCCCCCCCCCCCCTAGGACCCATACCATATTGTCCTTCATTGGATTGTATTTTGCATTCTAGCATCGATCCCACTTATTGTAATTCTGAATCTAACATATGGTAGCTTTATAGTAGTGGGTTCATTAGATCCCCTAGGACTATGCTCTCCGCTTCTACATTTAGGACATAAATGATGTGGAGCTCGATGTGTCCTTTCGAACCTACGAAACCCAGAATCACTTCCTATTGAGGGTGGTTCAAAAAACTTCAACCTTCCTTAGGAAATTCACTAGTGATTTCATAGGTGATGTATCTTTCATCTTGAATTTCATCAAGATCCATGGCCCTCACACTGACTCTTGAGTTATGTAGATTTTTCTCAAAGAGTGAACTCAACATACTCGCAAACACTATTTTGTTTTCGATGGAAAGTAAATAGTAACCCATTATTTCCTTTAGGTATCCTATAAAGATACACTTAACAGATTTTTGTTGGAGTTTGTCAGGCGTATCCCGCTTCACAAGCGCCTCACATCCCCAGACCTTTAAGTAAGATAGATTAGGAACTTTTCCATACCATAATTCATATGGAGTCTTATCAAACCTTCTTGGTTTGTTGGAAACAATATTGAGAATGCGTGTTGCAGACTCTAGAGCATAATCCCAAAAGGATAACGACAGAGTTGTAAGATTCATCATTGATCGAACCATGTCTAACAAAGTACGATTTATCCTTTCAGATGTTGTGATGTGTAAGGAGGAGTAAGCTGTTGGACAGTTCCACGTGCTTTAAGATAATCTTTAAACTCTTGGCTTATGTATTTGCCACTTCGATTTAATCGAAGAGCCTTGATTGTCTTCCCGAGTTGATTTTTCACTTCATTTTTAAACACTTTGAACGTTTCAAAGACCTCATGTTTATGTTTAAGAAGATAAACATAACCATAAAGGATCTATATCATCTAATGAATGTAACTGAGTAGCTAGCACCTTGTGCGTGACACATGTCTAAGTGGGGCCCTTCACACATCAAGTAATGTATTATTCCAAGAAGATTAGTCGCCCTTTCGGGACGATGTGGAAATGATTTCCTTGTCATCTTGCCCGATAAACAAGATACGCATTCATTAAATGACTCATCATCTGTTGATTTTAAAAGCCCTTCTTGTTGCAGCTTTTCAATACATTTCTTACTTATATGAGCAAGACGGCAGTTCCATAGATAAGTAGAGTCCAAATTATGTTTGGCTCTTTTAGTGCTAACATTATAAATAGAATATAACCTTTAGTACAATGATCATGCATATCAATTTCATAAATACCATTACTGAGAATAGCATTAAAATAAAACACATTGTTCTTAGAAAACTGAAATTCATAAATCCGTAAACATACTAGACAAATACAATTTTCTATCAAATGGTGAACTGAACAACACATCTGTTATAGAAGGGTGCACTTACTGACTATTGTCTAAACAAATCACAAGGCCATTAGGCAAAACTAAGTCACAACTTCTAATTGCTTCTACTTGTGCACGAACACCATTGCCCACGTGCAAATAGAGTGCTCATTGTTTTAGTTTTTTTGCTTCTCTAAATCCCTGTTTTGTAATACAAATGTGAGTACCACAACCAGTGTCATGCACCCAGGATTTATTAGGGAAATCAAATAATTCTATTCTGAAGACACCTGAAGAACTGGCAGAGCCAACTTGCTTCTTTTTCTTCAAAAACTCAGCAAGATAGACATGACAGTTCCTCTTCCAATGACCCACCTCCTTGCAGTGACAGGTGTCATCCTTAGCTGGGTGCTCTTTAGTAGAAGGCTTAGGATTTTTAGGTTTAGGGATATAAACTTGTTTATCCTTTCCCTTGCCATTAGCTTTACCCTTACCTTTAGCATTAAGCGATTTCTTATTGGCTTTCTAGATTTTACCACATTTAATCATCATTACTTGTGGTGTTTTAGCCGTTATAGGTAAACCCTTTTCATACTTAATGAGCATAGCATGTAGTTCACCAATCGTCTTCCCCATGTTATGCATATTGTAATTTCTTACAAATCCAACAAAATCACTAGTGAGGCCATTTAAGATAAGACCAATAGTAAGATCTTGTGGTAGCACATAACCAAGACGTTCCAGTTCCACATAATTCTTCATCTAATGACATATGGGCCAACTGGTTTTCCCTCATCCTGTTTGCAAGCATGGAAAGTTTGGATCATGTCAAACCTCTCCACTCTAGCTTGTTTTTCAAACATAGATTTAAGCTCTTTTATCATGTCATATGGTGAGGAGTTTTCAAACTGTCTATGAAGCTCAGGAGTCATACTACCGAGTATTAGACAAGCAACCTCATTATATGCATCATAAACTGCATTCCATTGTGACAACACTTGTGCCTGGGAATCTGCAGCAGGAGCCGCGGGTAATGGCTGTTCAATGACATACATTTTCTTTTCAACTCTCAAGACTAACTTAAGTTGACGAAACCAGTCATTGAAATTATTTCTAGAAAGTTTTTCTCTTTCAAACATCGACCTGAAAGCCGAATGGTTTATGTTTTGAGCAGGTAATGCCATCTACAAAACATAGTTAAAGTTCAAGAATTAGTATTTTCGATAAAACTTCTTGAAGAAAATTAACTACCCATGTTTAATCAAATAAACAATTAATTTTCTAAAGACTAGGATCCTACTTGACGTACCAATCAATGAAGTTAGGTCCAGTAAGTTTTTGTTTCTCAAAGAAACTCCTGAATACCGAATTGTTTCCGACTGAGGTAGTCATCTACAATTAACAAAAAAGTTTAATTAATTAGTATTTTCGATAATTAAATTCTTAATAGAATTAACTACCCAATTAATTACTAATTAAGACTAAGATCCAACTTGACCTCCCACTTATTACCAGAGGTCTGACCAGTGAGTAAACAAGTAGGGCAAGTGGTAAGCGACGATCGTTAATTGCATAAAATGAAACTCTTAGTGCTTCTGAGTCCGGTCAAGACATTAATCGACAAGTAATAATGTCAAGAGCATGTTTAGTTCTCATCTTATGCCTCGGGTCCAAGGTCTGACCAAGCATACTCGAATTAAGTCGACCAAGCAAGAACGTGCAAAAATCGCCAGAGGTCTGACCAGTGAGCAAAATTCGCCATGGGTTGGAATGACCCTAAGGTCTGACCAAAGAGGCCAAGCCAAATGCACGTGTTCCTGGTTGGCTGGCATAGACTTAAAATTTAACACATAGGGGTATACACATAAAGTGATAAAATGGCGTGTACAAAGAAGCATGCAAACAACTTTGTAGCACTAATTTTAAAAAACTTTAATAATGACATTGTAGTGAGATGCCATGGTTCACGGTAACTCCAATTGAACGCACAAAGAAGCAGATAATCAGGTCAGCGCGAAGCGTATTAAAAACCTGAGTTCTTTAGGAATGTTGACCACTCTGCCTTAAACGTCTCTTATAGTTTGTTCTAGTGGATGAGCCGTACTTTCCATGAGTCCATAGCGTCCAGTTTTAAAATTCATGAAAAACATGTTTCATAGTTTTAGGTCTTTTAATGTTATAAAAACATATTTTCCACAAAACACATAGCAGGTCACAATGAATATGTTTTAGGCGTGTAGAATTAAAGACCAGTTTAATGTCATCTTACATTATTTATTAGTCCGTATTCCATTTGTTTAGGCATGTAAGCATGTAAACTAGTAAACAAATAAGCATGTAGGAACATAATAAACAAGATAACATTAAATAAAACGAGTAACAAGTAATAATCCGAGTTCTCTACGAGTCTTCCCCAATTGGAGAACCATAAGACCCTCACTAGGTTTTCATCAAGTGCCTAGATCGCCCCATTCATCACAAATTAATGTGATTGAGTAGGTCTTATAGCCGGAATTCATGAAACAAATCAAACTGCAAAATTAAAAATCTATTTCCAAAAAAATAAAATATTTAGTTTCCAAAAATAAAATATTTACAAGATCTTTTAAATAATTAGGAAGATTTTATAATCCTAAATAAACAAATTAAAAGAAGAAACAAATATAGCTAAATTAACAATTAATTATATTCCTCTTTTAATTCTATATTAACTATTAATATGCAAGATCTAGCAATTTTTTATAATTTATGGTAAAGATTTGCATATCTTTACCATATTTACAATAAATCAATAATAAAGAAAAATAATCGCAGCATAATAAAAATCAAATCTAGGCGTGTAACAAGGCGTAAAATTCAATTTTTAAGCGTGTAACCATAGATGCCAAAACGAGTTGACTCGTGATGCCACTGTTGGGATTTATTAATCTAGCTAACCAATTTAGCAACGAGTACGCAGCGGATAGATCTAGTTATGGCAAGTAGGTAACCCATATAAAATAAACGAAGTAATTTACTACCCTTTGATTAATATAAAAATATAATAAAACTTACGCCGAATCTTGATCTTGAAATGATGTGAATAATTTACCAGCCATTACGTTGCCTCACACAATCACAGTCAATCAAGTATGTAAGATTGCTATTATCTTACCCTCACGATCTAACACCCACTTGTTTATTCAAAACCAAACGACACGCCTTGCGTACTCTGAATTCGAACCAATCAAACAAACCTAATAAAAGTTTAAAACCCTAATTCGTCCACCTTAGAGGAATCACAAACAACCACCACGCGTACCATGAATTTAGTCAAGCAAGGAGTTCATGCAAAATGGGAAAAACCTTAAAACCCGCGTTTATCGCCGCGGTTTAGGTAAATCGCTGGATCCCTAAATCATGCAATTTAGGAAGCGATTTAGGAGGCGTTTAACAAAAAAAAAACCTTTTAGGGATTCAGTTGATTAAGGGTTTAGGGGAGGGAGAGAGCACCGACTATCTTTGGTGTTTCAGGAGAGGATTGAATGAAGAATGAGAGATATGGGGTGTGTTTATATAGGCATCCCAATAACCCTAAATCTTATAGGAAAAGATTAGTATAATTTCTACATAATTAAAACATAATCTACTCCTTCCCTTTTCTCCCTCCCATAAGGCCCGGCTACAAACACCCCTTAAGGTTTGGGTTTTGTCCGGTTTAGTCCTTGGTTCTATATTTAGAATATTATATATAATTAATTAAACAAGTGTAGTAATTAATTAAATAACTATTTAAGTATAAATCGTGAAGTAACCACACTCTTCGTGTATTAACGTGTGTGCCCCCAATAGTCTCACGTATTTCTAACGTATAACTTGCGGAACCGACTACCAAATTCCAACAATGCTTTCTTCATGTTCTTCTAGAATGAAAGGGTTGAGTGTGGAGTGGTGATTTTACCCTGCTTTGATGTTTTAGTGAAAAACATAAGGGATGATGAATATAAGTTATGACCGGGGTTTAAAATAATGAATTTGAGTTATGGATTGGATATTGGCTTGGGCCATAAGATTTGGGTATGGGCTGGATTAGAGTTTAGGTTTAAGGTGTTAATGGTTTAATGGTATGTGGCCATTTTAATTATGTCGGTTTCATGGATTTTGGTTTGGGCTTTGGTTAAATTGATAAAACTTAAAATGGGCTGCCTTAGCCCATTAAATTGGGTTTAGGTTGGCCCATAAGATGCTCATGTCCACGCTTCAGATTCTCAGTTCTTTCCATCTCGTGCTCGGCATTTGTCCGTTTTTGGGCTTCCGTATTATGTCCCTTTTTTGCGGATATCCGTTACCTGCACAACACAAATACCAAAACATACATATATATAGCATCAAATAGTCTATATATAATTAAATATATATCCTAAATATCTCAAATTAATTATAGTATAGAGAGTATCCCGTTTGATATAAAAATTGCTTGAGGACAAACAATATTTTATCTCCCGGATGTCGTATCCCGACAAGAGTTGAATTTGAAGTCCGCAAAGGTATTTTGTTTGATGCTCGAATATCAAATATTTTGAATTTTGATTTTAATTCTACTAACACAATAGCGAATAAAGATAAGCTAAATTAACAATTAAAACATTTAAGAAATTTAAGTGTAAAACGTTAACGAGAATTAAAAACGCGACTAGTTAACCAAATAACACAAATTTAAAAACTAAAAATTCAAAATGCTAAATTTTAAACATAAATGCACTTAAATAATTTTCAAAACAGAAAATATATTTTTTTTGTAACTTTTTTATATTTTTAAACAATTTAAAACACCTTTAATCTAGAAAATTAATAAAAATTACTAAACTATTTTATAAAAATTTGAGAAAATTCCTAAAAATGCTTAACACTATTCCTAAGGTTTCTAAAGCTTAAACGAATAAGCTGGTAAAATTCAAATAAGCTTAATTCCCAAAGAACCTATAACATTTAAATCATGCAAGACTTCTTTGAAAAAGACCCCAGGGCACGTTGGTTAAGTTGTTGTGTATGTAAAGGGCATGTCACAGGTTCGAGTCCTGTGACACCTTTTTGAAAAAAAAAACATTTTTTAAATTTTCTTTTTGAAAAAGCTAAACTATAAGCTAAAAATAAGCAACTTTAACAAATGGAATTTTTGATCAAGCTTATTAAAAAGCTAGGAAAAGCTACTTGAAAAATGACAACTATGGCTTTTAAGCATTTTGACACTAAGCTAAAACTGATTGGCTTTTAAGGATGTAATAAGCAAATAAGAAAAGAAATAAGCTAAAATCAGACCTACACCTAGACCTAATGGATACTAAGGTTTAAGAATAAGCAAACAAAATAAGCTAAGCAAGCAGTAATGAGCATAGAAAGCAGATACAAAAACCACTATTTAAAAGACTTAAGACACACTTTTAAAGCTAAACTTAGAACTAATAAGCTAGAAGTAAAAGCTAAAAAACCTAAAATAGATTTAGATAATACTTGAAGTACACAAATAAGCTAAACTTGAGAAAATAGGCTAAACATATAAGCTAGAAAAAGACTACGAAAATTGGCAGACACAAACTTGTTTTTGGCTTTTTCAAAGTTTATTTGACAATCTTTAAGCTAAAAAATAAGATTCTTAAACACTTTTACCAAAAGAACTCAAAACAGATTGAACATAGATTCCTATAAGCTAGATTTAATCAAAATTAATCCAAGTTTAGCAAGGGATTGATCACAATTTATCTGCACATCCAGACCCTTTTAAGCTCAAACCATCTACTAACCTTTGACTGTTTTTGATTAAAATGCCCTTTCAAAAGATACAACTCAAAATAGATGCATATTGATACTAATAGACTTCATTTAACTCTCAAAAACTACACCTAAAGTAGAACTTTAAAAGAATTATCAAATAAGCAGTTTTGAAAAGCCATTAAACTAGCAGACTTAGAATTCAAATATAACAACCTAAAAACTTAACAAAACAACTTTAAGGCTCATAAAATCTAAAACCTAGACTTAATTAGAGCTTATTAAAACTGACTTAATAACCAAAAATAGCTTGGAACCTTTTTTTACCCATTTTAAGACCTTGTCCCAAACACTCCTTTAAGAATTTAAAAATCCCTTTTAAGCAAAGACAGACTTAAATAAGCTTTGATAACTAAAAACAGATTAAGAACTAAACATTTTAAGGACAAATAAGTAAAAACCTAGGTAAAATAAGCATTTAACTATAAGCTATACTAATAAGCTAATATGACTAAAAACAAAGCAGATTTTAAGAAAACTCAAATCTATACTATTTTAGACTAAAACTAAACACAATAAGTTATATTAGAACAAATTAAGAACAAAATAAGCAGGATAGAAATGGAGTCTTGAGCCTGACTCGAAGCGCTTATTTTTGTTAACCGAGTCTTGAGCCTGACTCGATCCCCCATACTTGATTTGGTCAAGGAGGATATAAATGGAGATAAGGAACATCCAAGATAGGAATGTCCCCTCCATAAATCATCATTGGGCTTTTAGAATCATTAATAAGATGAAAAACTTTAAAGCCCCGATGAGATAGAAGATGAGGAGATTTCTCCTCTTTTGAAATGAGAATTCCAGGATTGAAAACTTTGTCCTCATTTTCGGATGAAAATGGAAGTAAAGTGTCAAACACTGGATAAAGGGTGGGAAAGGTGGGTAAAACATTAGGCACATAAACATAAAGTTCTCTTGTCAAATTATCAGAAATATCATCCACCACTTTTATAGTCAAAACTCCTGTATCGGGCTCAATATCAAAGTAAACATCATCATCTAAAGGTTTTTTAGGAGGACGAGGAGATGATGGAACATTATAAAAATCAATGTGAAATGATTCATACTCAGGAAGGGAAATAGAATCATCGTTAAGTAATTCTTTAAGAAAAAGAACATCCCCCTCCGAGTCATAGTCATCATTCTCAATACCCGGTGGTATCGAGTCATCCGGAGCAAGAAATATATCGATCTCCTCTATAAGAGTCACTATCCTTGACAGGGATAGGAGATGGAGAGAAAGATTCGATAATAGCATCAGGAATCTCAGAATTAAGTTCTTCCGGAGAGTGAGGAGATGAATCATCATTCAACAAATTTTCAATTAGATGAACATCTTCTTCCGGATCAAAATCGGTTTCAACAATTCCTGGTGGAATTGGATCGATAGGAGCTAGTTCACCGGCGAACTCCTCGATAAGAAAAATTATCGAATTAGCACGATTAAACAAAGATTGTACTGAATCGGGTATGGCATCTAAGTGATCAATTTCTTTTCCCGGTGAAATAGAAACAATATCATCTAAACCCTTATTCTTAGAAGAAGAATCATCACAAACGGGCATATCACACTCCCTTTCGTAATTGGTTAAATCCTTGGACTCACTTGGGATTGGGACAAGGTTCTCAACACTAGACTTTATTACTTTGTCTGATTCTTTTTTAGGAATAGTGCTAAGATGCTTGTCTCCCATACTTAGAGAGTCCTCGGGCTCTATGGTCGGTAAGACGGGTGTGATTGCATTAGATGGAGGTATTTGAGAATCATATGCATTCAAAGGAATAGTACTCTTTTCGTAATCATAGTCATCATCGTCATAATAGCAAAAAGATTTGAAACGTTGCGAAGGATAAGTACTAAGATTAGGACCTGCTCTAGATGCTGAAGCTCTTTCTTTTTATTAATCTCAATACTTATTCTATTGAATTTACCTTTAAGCTCATCAATCATACTTTCACATTCCCTTCTAAAACGAATATCTATTTTCTCATTACGATAATCTTTAATCTGTAAGTCATTACTTAAACTTAACATTTCATCTAAATAATGCTGCTTTAGATCCTCCATATCTTGGATACTCATTTCTTGAAGAGGCGATTGATCGATGCTAGCCGCCTGCTTTTGTTGAAGTAACTTTTCACAAAATGATTGCATCATTTGAAGAAGTTTATACATCTTTTGCTGATTAAGGTTCTCTTGAATACTCGAAGGTTGATGATTGATGGAATATTACGGGGGTTGGTCAAAACCGGAATAGTTAGGCTCAAAATAGTTTTGATTCATCGGTTGACATTGAAAACTTTCATGAGGACGCCCACAGTTTTCACAACAAAGATGTTGCTGTGGAAAACTCGGTGAATTTTGTGGATAATAATTATCTCTAAAGTTTTGATTGTAACTCGGTTCCTACTCATAGACAAGCGGGAACCGAGGTGGAAAATCATAACCGTAGTGAGAATCGTTCCCACATAACTCGCACGAGTATATCTCGTACTGGGGTTGTGGAGGGTGGGTATAAACGTTTGGAGGATCATTGAAAGAGTTTGGATTAGGAACATCAATGGATGAATTTCCATCTTTTGAAGCGCAAAACAAACAAAATCCTTCTCTAAGTTTATGTCCACACCACTTGCAAGTACACCGTTGACAACGTTCACCATCTTCTAACGGATCTTTATAATGAAAATAATGAAATTGGTCGAACGGAAATGTATGGGGTTGTGAAGGTTAGTTAGAAAAAACGGGAGTTTGAATATAAGAATTTGGATTAGAGTCATAGACGGGCTCATCTCTAAAACTCACATTGGTACAATGCCGACAATTTCTACCGTTAAACGGTCCTCCACACCACGAGCATCTTGAAAACCAAGACATTTTGAATAATTATCGGATAAGAAGGTAAAAAGAATAAGAATTAAACGAATAAGAGGATAGAGAAGAATATTTATAGATTTTTCAAATAAAAAATAAGAAATAAGAAAACTATTTTTGGTAACCGAAAGTCAAAAGTACACGGTAGCTCTCTAGAAAACGCACAAAGAAGAGGATGAGCGGGTAAGTGCGAAGATTTTTAAAAACCTTCTCCTTTCGGGTCGAAGTTCGTAGGATTGACCCTCCTTATACCTCTCTTATAGTTTGTTAACTAAAGAAGAGCCGAAACGACAATTAACAAATGGTTATTTTCAATATTAAAATAAAAGAAAATAAGAATAGAAGTATAAAATAATTTTGTATTTTTATATAAAATAAAATGAAAACTTTCACGGGGAAAGGATCTTCAAGGCTCGAATACAAACAATCCCGCAAAAATCGCTACACCTCTCCCCGGCAACGGCGCCATTTTGATATTCGTTCAAAAACCCCTCTTAATATATAATATATATAAAATATACATATACGTATATGTAAACAAAGTATCATACAAATTATTCTTAGGAAAAAATAATAAGTAATCAACACGGGTATCGTTCTCCTCGGTGAGAAGTGAATGGAAATTCACGTTTTTGTCTAGAATCGAGCTTGATTGTCATTTAAGTTTTTGATTTTGGTTTCTAAAACTAATAACGCAAAGGGAAAGCAAATAAAGGAACGCTAAACTAAAAATTAAAGCAATTGATAATTTTAAGCATAAAATGTTAACGGGAAA
Source organism: Tanacetum coccineum (assembly GCA_026074375.1). Lineage (NCBI taxonomy): Eukaryota > Viridiplantae > Streptophyta > Magnoliopsida > Asterales > Asteraceae > Tanacetum > Tanacetum coccineum. The sequence goes on from BQNB010004835.1 coordinate 24,124, forward strand.
AAACACGACTAATTAACCAAATAACTCAAATTTAAAACTTAAAAATTCAAAATGCTAAATTTTAAACTTAAATGCACTTAAATAATTTTCAAAACAGAAAATATATTTTTTTGTAACTTTTTTATATTTTTAAACAATTTCAAATACCTTTAATCTAGAAAATTAATAAAAATTACTAAACTATTTTATAAAAATTTGAGAAAATTCCTAAAAATGCTTAACACTATTCCTAAGGTTTCTAAAGTAAAATGGCTCAAAAAGCTTAAACCAATAAGCTGGTAAAATTCGAATAAGCTAAATAAGCTTAATTCCTAAAGAACCTTTAACATTTAAATCATGCAAGACTTGTTTGAAAAAGACCCTAGGGCACGTTGGTTAAGTTATTGTGTATGTAAAGGGTAGGTCACAAGTTCGAGTCCTGTGACACATTTTTGAAAAAAAAAATATTTTTTTTATTTTCTTTATGAAAAAGCTAAACTATAAGCTAAAAATAAGCAACTTTAACAAATGGACTTTTTGATAAAGCTTATTAAAAAGCTAGGAAAAGCTACTTGAAAAATGACAGATATGGCTTTTAAGCATTTTGACACTAAGCTAAAATTGATTGGCTTTTAAAGACTTAATAAGCAAATAAGAAAACAAATAAGCTAAAATCAGACCTACACCTAGACCAAATGGACACTAAGGTTTAAGAATAAGCAAACAAAATAAGCTAAGCAAGCAGTAAAGAGCATAGAAAGCAGATACAAAAACCACTATTTAAAAGACATAAGACACACTTTTAAAGCTAAACTTAGAACTAATAAGCTAGAAGTAAAAGCTAACAAACCTAAAACAGATTTAGATTAATACTTGAAGTACACAAATAAGCTAAACTTAAGAAAATAGGCTAAACATATAAGCTAGAAAAAGACTATGAAAATTGGCAGGCACAAACTTGTTTTTGGCTTTTTCAAAGTTTATTTGACAATCTTTAAGCTAAAAAAAATAAGATTCTTAAACACTTTTACCAAAAGAACTCAAAACAGATTGAACATAGATACTTATAAGCTAGATTTAATCAAAATTAATCCAAGTTTAGCAAGGGATTGATCACAATTTATCTGCACATCCAGGCCCTTTTAGGCTCAAACCATCTACTACCCTTTGACTGTTTTTGATTAAAATGCCCTTTCAAAAGATACAACTCAAAACAGATGCATATTGATACTAATAGACTTCATTAAACTCTCAAAAACTACACCTAAAGTAGAACTTTAAAGGAATTATCAAATAAGCAGTTTTGAAAAGCCATTAAACTAGGAGACTTGGAATTCAAATATAACAACCTAAAAACTTAACAAAACTACTTTAAGGCTTATAAAATCTAAAACCTAGACTTAATTAGAGATTATTAAAACTGACTTAATAACCAAAAACAGATTGGAACCTTTTTTTACCCATTTTAAGACCTTGTCCCAAAGACTACTTTAAGAATTAGAAAATCCTTTTTAAGCCAAGACAAACTTAAATAAGCTTTGATAACTAAAAACAAATTAAGAACTAAACATTTTAAGGACAAATAAGTAAAAACCTAGGTAAAATAAGCATTTAACTATAAGCTATACTAATAAGCTAATATGACTAAAAACAAAGCAGATTTTAAGAAAACTCAACTTTATACTATTTTAGACTAAAACTAAACACAATAAGCTATATTAGAACAAATTAAAAATAGAATAAGCAATCAATAAGTAGTAATAAACAGTAATAAGCAGAAACAGAAATTAAGCTTAAAAAGAAAGAAAAGTAATTGTACCTTGATCCCAGCTTAACAGGGATCTAAACTGCTCATTAAGAGCTTAAATCTACAAGCTGCTTAAGAAATAAGCCCTGAATAAGCCCTATAAGCCCTTCCTTTACTGGCTTATCTTCTAAGTGGCTTATTCAACTGTTTTGAGTGAATTGAGAGAATTACTTATTTAGTTTAGCTTTTAGAAAGCTAAACTAAATGAAAACTAGCTTATTAGTTATAAAGGGCTTATTGAGCTTATTTAAGTAAATTCAAACCACATTTCAAAATTTAGCTTAATAGAAAAAACTGAATTTAAAACAAAATGAAACTGTCGTTTATTAATACTCAAACGAGATTACAAGCTTTAAAAGAAATTACATTAAGAAAATGACTATAAGCTAAAAGATTACAAACTAAGCTACTAAACTACTAAAAAGCTAGACGCCTTCTACTGTGTGATCTTCCTTTTATTTATAGTGGATAAGGGAAGGTTCTAGCCTTTCAGGAGAGTCCTATACCCTTCAATCTTGGCCCTTGATTAGTATCCAATCATCAATCCTATCTTTTCACCCATTGGATTGCATACACGTCCTTTCCACCAATCAAATCACTTAGGATTGCCAGCGTGGCTAAATGGGAGTGTCAGATGTGTCAGGTCATGCTTCTAGAAGCTCTTAAACGTGTGGGTGAGAAGAGATTTACCTTGTGTTTCGTTTAATTATGAAAATGAGAGGGAGGAGGATACACTGTCATTCCTGGCGGTTTTATAACTTTGACTGGATAAACAGTTTTGTGGTTGGGCTTTGACTTGAAAATAGAACTTGGGCCAGAAAATGGATAAATGGATTTAAGTTAATGGACTTGGATTTAATATGTAAAAGGCTTGTAATTATTGGACTCAATATCATTCAAATGCTAATGGGCTAACCCGACCCATTAAATGAATATGCCTTCGACTTTACGCTCTTCTAATCTTGTGCTCGGTTTTTGTCCGTTTTGGCTTCGTTTTCGTCCTTTTTGATATATCCAATACATGCACAACATAATTCATAAAACACACGAATACAATGCATTTCTCATGTATTTTTGGTCATTATTGGTCTTTTTAGCTCATTTTATTAGGTAAAAGGTATGTGTATTTAAGCACATACCAATGATATGAATATCCACATAGAGTGTGCTCACAAATTAAAGTTTTCATGCATGATAGGATTTGAATTTACACACGTCAACTTCTTCCCGTTATTGTACGTCAATGTGATGTATAAAAAGTTTCATAATTCAATAATGAAAGATAAGATGGTGTACAAAGGGGATAATGTTGTAGGAGCTTTAATGAATGTACCTATTTTTGTTGGAACCTGTTCTTTTGTGACTGACTTTGCAGTTTTGGAGGATATGGACGCTTATCGTGATGAAGGAATGGGCGATGTTATCATTGGCAAACTGTTCTTAAGAGATGTTGGAATTAAAGCAAGAAAGTTTGATGGAACGATTACTATTTAGAATGGTTATGATGAAGTAACTTACCAAATGGTGCGATCACATCTGATATTTAAAAACCACACTAATAAGCAATGCAACAAGATCCCACCATTACTGAAGGTAAGTGAAGTGGATAAGATGAATGGAATCTCGCATGCATATCAAAAGCTTAAGGGGTTTTATGTCACACCCCGCCAAGGCGAAAACGCGAGGCGTAAACAAGAATGGATATCATCACAACACACAGTGTCTCTATAGAGAATACTAATATGAAAGCTAAACATTCAGATCTTCATAATAATGGCTAATACCCGAAGGTATTAGCCTTCAAACGTCATAATAAATACAAGAGCAATTATTTAGCCAAGGTAAACTAACCGAGTTAACGAATGATACCAAAAACTGAATGATTACTAAAGTATATGGAATTACACGATGTCTCCTATAGAATTGAATACGTTGCTCGACCTCTTCTGCTCTTTTTCTCCTCTGAAAATCTATTTTTATGGTTTAGGTATCGAGAATATGATTTAGCACACTTAAAACTCGTTTTTGAGTTTTGTATTTATAGGGTCTGGAAGTCGGTTCGATACGGCGTATCTAAGGATTGGATACGGCATATTGATCTTTATTCCCGTGTGGTCTTTGGTGAGTGCAGGCACAGATACACCGTATCTTCCTTGATGGATACGGCGTATTGGTCTTCAGAATAATAATCTTCAAAATATCTTCATTTAAGCTCCAGAATGTACGCCTTTTGCTAACTTTCACCAATTACTCCATAATTACTGCAATTCTCAAATATAAACGATTAAGTAACAATTCTTTGCAATAACTATACAAAATGCATTAATAACATGGGATAAATGATGCTATAAAATAGACATTATTTGATGTCATCACATGCATTCTGGAGCTTAAATGAAGACATTTGAAGATTATTGTTCTGACATCCTATACGCTGTATCCATCAAGGAAGATACGATGTATCTATGCCTGCACTTCACTAAAGACCACAAAGGAACAAAGATCAATACGCCATATCTAGAGGAGTCTATACGCCGTATTCAAGATATATTATCAAAATATTCTGGAAGATATCGAACATGGTCCCTACTCCAAGAAACCCCCGAAATGCCGTATTGACCTCAGTCAATACACCGTATCGACCAAATTCCAGACCTTATAAATAGAAAACCTAAAAATGGGTTTTTAGCGTGCTAAATTATATTTTCGATACCTAAACCATAAAAATCGATTTTCAGAAGAGGTCGAGCATAGCAATTAATTCCATAGGAAACAACTTATAATCTCCTATACTCTTGTAATCGTTTAGTTTTTGGTATCATTCGTTAACTCGAATAGTTTAACTTGGCTAAATTATTACTCTTGTATTGATTATGATGTTTGAAGGCTAATACCTTCAGGTATTAGCCATTATTATAAAGATTTGAATGTTTGGTTTTGTTTATCTCGATTGCTTAATTTATCGTTGATTTCTTGTTTATGTTTATCAGTTTATACTTGTTTACGTGCTTTTGTATGCGACCTATCATTCAACTGGATCTAGTGATACGGACCAAGTAATCTATATGCCGGGATGGCTCTCCATATAGTGATTTATACATCTAGACCAATATGATCACGAATAATAACCTATCTTTGCCATTAGATTGCGAGCTTAGTTGGACCGGCAGGTGACCCTTGGGATCAATGAGTACATTCTTAATTAATTGTAAAGGACTTGGTTAGTGGACTACTAGTTTATGAATTACATTTAAGTAGTAAGTGGTTAAAGTCTCTATGAGTTAGGGTTTAACAAGATCACCATTTCTTTAATCCCTAAGATAGATTATATTCAGAAAATAAGGATTCTTTATGCGGATACGTTTAATTGTGACAGAATTCTTCGTATCTAGGTCTTAGGAAGAAGTAACGCCTAAGTCTTAAGAATGACATGTCGCCTCGAGATAAGTAATCATTGCACCAAATAAACAAACCAATGTTCTAATTGGATTAATAATGGTTAATACAATTTTTTTATATTTGGCTAGACAGCTCTTTTATCTTTTAATAATTTACTTGCGTGTGTTATTGTTTCTTAAGTTGATTTAAGTCACCACAAAACCCGTGCCAGTCTCTCAGGCTAAAACCCCATTTTCCGTTAGATTTAGGATTAACATAAGTTTATCATAGGTTTAATATAGAATAGAATTAACTTAGTTTAGATAACCAAAATATTAATAAATTGAAAGATTGTATCTCGCTCTTAGTGATCAACACCCTACTTACCACGAAACTCCCATCTGACCGGGTACACTGCCCGTTAAAGTGTTATTTTTGGTAAAGTCAGCAAAATATAAATTTAAAACTTGAAACATAAATTACAACCACACAACGACATATCAAAAAACAATTATCCATTCTGTAATGTAAACAGTACTTTAATAGACACTCAAGGATGGCTGAGTTGATATTGCGAGTTGTTCTGTCCAATATAACATAAAGGAAACGTTTACTGGCTCAATTAATCTTGGTGTAGATTATGTTAATTTCCATCATATCGTCAATACATTGAACATATTGTTATTTTATCTTTAACTATTTATTTCACACATTTTACATTTGAAATAGATACAAATTGGCAACTTCCTTCATTCCAGAAAATGTTTTGCATCCCCAAAACTATATAGTAACAATAAAGAATAACAAATACAAATGTAACTCGTCCCTTTAAAACCCGAAAAGATGAACACATAATACGATCTGAAACTATCAATCTCATAAGCAAGAACAAACCAAAGATACCTGTACTAGTTACAAAGATTAACTGAACGATTCAATTGTATTATTTAACCATAAACTTCAATGGGTTTTACAAGAAAGAATAATGAAAACATGTAATGAGACCTCACCTCCTCTCCACTCTCGTTATAGAGAAGAGGGTTGAGGGTCACAAACTGACTTAGATACCAAGGAACTCTCGATTCTAATCCTAATCGACATACCATATTTAAACGAAACTAGTTACTTGTAATGAGTTTTAATGTATGGATAAAAAAATTCTACTTATAATATATCCGCAACTAAAACTGACTATCTGAGCATAACAAATTATAGATTTTTCTTCTTTTAAACATATACCTAATAAACTAAGAAACCTGATTTAGAAGGTTGTCAATATTCTCCCAATCAAATGAATCCCAATCGAACAAAAACCAAAACTTCTCACTTGGTATCATCAATCGAATCTTCGACTTACAAGAGATAAAAGCAACAGCTTTACCTGAACCAGTCTCGACAACACCAATCACATCACGCTATTGCAACCAAGCGGAGTAACAGCGACCTAAATAGGCGAATGCGTCGCTTTCAAAAGCTTGTTACTCAATTTACTTTAAACCCCACTCCTAATGGTTCTAAAAGTTTGTCCCTTAATCAAATCAACTTCCTTTTCGCGTTCTCGCTTCTTGGATTGCTTCTGATCAATAATCCTATCTTTCTCCCTAACCTTATTATGTTCTTCACGTAGTCTATCCCTCCTATCACGATGTTGTTCACGAGGGGTAGGGTTTGATCTGAATCGGGTTTTTTTTATTAGCATGTAATATATTATTTTGTTCTTCACATACTCTATCCCTCCTATCACGATGTTGTTCATGAGGGGTAGGGTTTGATCTGAATACAAGTTTTTTATTAGCATGTAATATTGTTAATATAAATAATGTCTAAAAACATTATTTATATTTTTTGATCTTTCAACGTTTTGATAATAACAAAATGTAAAAATGTTTACGACAAAAATAAGCGTTTACAAATTATTAATCGTAAAATTCCATTTCTAAGATTAGTGATCACTTAAGGTATGAACAAACAAATCATTAAGCATGATTAGTGATCAAGAAAATAATTTTTCTAACCCATTACATTTTCACAAAAGTATTTATACAAAATAAATATACAAAAATACTTTTTAATAAAAGAAAATGTTTTATTTAAATAATAAAATTTAAATATGGTTCTCCCCCCAAAATAGAAGCTTTTATGTCAGATACAACATTCCCCACAAAAAGACAAAAACAGAAGTGTAGTCTAATGGCGGCCCCCTTATAGGCCTGGTGGCCCCTAATAATCTATACCGCTGGGACCCACGCATCCAGTTACCTTTGGAAATCCTTCTATAAAAGCTGCAACTATATTTGGCCCGAAAAACATCTCCTCTTCCTTTAGCATGAATTTTTATAGTCTTTTTTCTCTCTCTAAAAACCTTCTTTCTCTCACTAAATCTTTTGACCACTAACATTGTTTGATCTTGTTTTAAGTGATCCAATCTCTTCTTCTCATCTCTCCTCTCATCTCTATCAAGTGCAAGAGAAGAATATTTTTATTCACCAAGAAATGAATTGTTATTTATTGATCTCTCCTCTCTTCTTCTAAGTACCAAATATCTATTTTAATTATCTTGTGTAGTGCTTGTGAAGTGGTAGATTGGTTCTAGCTATGATTAGGACTCAACATTTAGCTTAGTAACGGAAAATAACGTAAGCGACGTGTAAACGGTTTTCTCCGCCTAATGGGAGCTTGTTGACATAGTGAAATCTCAAGTAGGATACTCGAGGAATGGAGTAGGGCAAAGAGGAGCTTCATAGCCGAACCACTATAAATCTCTGGGCGTATTGGTTGATTGTTCCTTTTCATATCTCTTTATATTGTTTGGTCATTAGTATATAGTAATAGTTTTGATAATTTACTTGATTATTCATTTTGTAGATTGGTTGAACATACAACTCGAATCTAAGTATTTTGAGAGAAAACTATTAAAACATAAAACTAATCTGTAAACTATTCAACCCCCCCCCCCCCTTCTAGTTTCTACAATTGGTATTAGAGCCAAGGTCACTCAAGATTTTTAAAATATATTGTATTTTAAAGCTTGTATCGATCTATGGATTCTGACAAATATCTAGAAGGGCAATCCAGTAAAGAAAGTAAAAAAGAGCGAGATGGAATGGTTGAAAAGAGAAAAATACAAGCACGGAGGGCAGATCAAATTTATGGATACCCTCCCACCGCCCTCCTCCCCGTCCCCCCCAACACCTCTACCCCTATCATACCCTCCATCACAATTATCTTTCGATTATTTAGATCCCTCCCTCCCTTCGAACACAAAACCACGATCTCCTCTCTCCACCCTTCTTCTCCACTCGCCCGTTGAACCTACTCCTCATGAAAGTTTCCTCTCTTTGCTCCTCCCCTCCATCACCGGACCTCCTCTGCCCTCCCCTCCCCCATAAAAAGCCGATATGAAAGTAAAAAATACATGTTCCCCCAATTCGAGACATATGATCAGATCAACCTCCTCATCAAATTTCCTGTGAAAACTAACAATGAATTTCGCACCTATACACCAAAATCCTAAACCAAGGAAACCAAATTAGATGAGGTTATCCCTTTTGAAAAACAAAGTGATGATCTTAAAAAGAGGCTTGCAAAAATAACGAAGCCAAAATGGTTATTCACAATGCTTTGCCAAAAAAGAATATGAAAGAATTTTCATGTGTAATACGGCAAAATAAATTTAGAAAACTTTGTTAATCACCCACCAAGGTAATAACCAAGTCAAAGATAACAAGATCGACCTTTTGGTACAACAATATGAATAATTCGTCATTTCTGAAGACGAATCTACAAACAGTGCTTTTGCTGGATTTAATACTATTATTACTAGTCTAAAAGCTCTTGATGAAGGTTATTCTAGCAAGAATTATGTTAGGAAGTTTCTTAAGGCTCTACATATTGAGAGCAAAGGTCACGGCGAATGAAGAGTCAAAAGACTTAACATCACTGTCACTTGATGAACTCACCGGGAATCTCAAAGTTCACGAGATGATCATAAAGAAAGATTATGAAATAGTCAAAGCTAAGGGAGAAAGAAAATATCTTGCTTTAAAGGCTAAGAAAGAATCTAGTGATGAGGAGTGTTCGACTTCCAGAAGTGAAGACGAAGAATACGCCATGGCGGTTAGAGACTTCAAGAAGTTCTTCAAGAGAAGAGGTAGATTCGTGAGACAACCTCGGAACGACAAAAAGACGTTCCAAAGAAGCCGAGATGACAAGAACGGCAAAAGTGATAGAAAATGTTTTAGATGCGGTGATCCAAATCATCTTATTGGAGAATGTCCAAAACCACCAAAAGACAAGAACCAAAGAGCATTCGTCGGAGGTTCTTGGAGTGATAGCGGTGAAGAAGATGATGAGAAGGCCAAAGACGAGACGTGTCTCGTAGCTCAAGCATCAAATGAGATATGCCTTGGAGTCGACTTGGAACCCGATGAGTGGATAAAGGATAGCGGATGCTCTAAACACATGACGGGTAACCGAAAGCTCTTCTCAAGCTACAAGGCATACAACGGAGGTAATGTTATTTTTGGTAGTAATCTTCGCGGTAACATCATTGGCAAAGGTACGATTTCGAATGACTCTCTCAAAATAGATAATGTAGAACATGTAGATAACTTAAGATTTAACTTGCTATGCTTAAAATTGAGAATGAAAAACTCAATGAGGAAGCCATTAGATTAACTAAATTTGAAAAGAGTACAAATTGTCTAAATGAAATGTTAAGTAATAAAAAATACTCCAGAGAAAAATTAGGTTTAGGGTTTAATTCATTTGAAGCATCATCCAGTGAAACTAAAGAAATAAAATTTGTGAAATCACAAAAAGAAACGTCCTCTGGTGGCAGTCCCCCAAATACCATGGGCGGCCCTCAAAAAGACCAGACGGCCCCAAAGTAATTATGGGACTGCCGGTCTGTTCACCGGTTTCTGAAAAATCTGTTTCTTTTCAAAAATACATTTTGGGTCCTAGACCAAAACATATAATGGTAAACAACGTCAAAGTTTCATTGCTAGTAATAATGAAGTTAAATGATTTTATAAGCCATCGTTAATACCCGGAGTCAGATCTTCAATACCTAATTTTAGATCAAAAACCATACCACCTAGAAGAGTCAATAATAATTATCTACGTCCTAAGACTCTTGCAACCAAAAAGCAACGTTGGTCGAACAAAATCACCTCATGGTATTCCATAACTTAGCACATTTTTCAACGCACAAGTTACTATGCCCATAGAAGAAATGTGTCTACATTTTCCACATCCTAACAATTGCATCAAATGCAAGGGATGTTAAGCACTAACACTTTAGACCCAATAAATATTGGGTGAACAAAGTGAGTTATTGTCTTATATAAAAGATATGCCTTGGAGTCGACTTGGAACCCTATGAGTGGATAAAGGATAGCGGATTCTCTAAACACAATACGGGTTAACCGAAAGCTCATCTAACTGAACAACATACAACAGGAGTAATGTTATTTTTGTAGCAATCATCGCGATCACTCATGGCAAAGTATATTTTGAATTACTATCTTAAAATAGATAATGTAGAACATGAAGTAAATAAAGATTACTGCTAAGTGTAGACAAATATGTGATAATAAGCTAGAGTAACTTATTTCTAAACATGATAGTGAAATTACTAACGATGGTAAGGTCATAGGTAGAGGTATTAGGAAGAAAGGCTTATATGTGATGAAATTAGGAAATAAGCCAAAAGACCAAATTTATCTAGCAACGATTGATGAAAACTCCGCGTTGTGGCATAGGAGATTAGGTCATGCCAATATGCATCTCATTCAAATGTTAGCATCTAAGGAATTAGTTAGAAACTTACCTAAGCTTAAGTTTAATCAACACTTCTATGATTGCACATTAACATTAGAAGCACAAGCCCCACTCAGTCCACAAAGCTATGAATATAGTCTCAATGACTAGATGCTTAGAACTCCTTCATATGGATCTCTTCGATCCATCCGCCGTACGGAGTTACAAAGGAAACCGCTACAACATAGTCATAGTAGATGACTACTCTAGGTATACTTGGACTAGATTCCTTAAGGATAAAACCTAAGCCTTCAATCAATTTGAAATATTTAGTAAGAAAATTCAAAACCAATTAGGATGTACAATAGTGTCAATACGAACCGACCACAGTAGGGAATTTAATAATGAGGTGCAATTTAGAGAGTTTTGTAATGCAAATGGAATTACACATAACTTCTTTGCTCCACGCACTCCTCAATCAAATGGCGTGGTTGAAAGGAAAAATAGGACACTTCAAGAAATGAGTAGGACTATGTTGAATGAGCAATCGTTTCCATAAAAGTTTTGGTGTAACGCTGTAGATACTTCAACAATACATTCTCAACGAATCCTAATTAAGCCATCTAGATAAACACCTTATGAACTCTAGAGAGTAGGAAACCGTACTCTTGAACTAATTTAGAGTGTTTGGAAGCAAGTACTTCATTTTAAACACTAAAGACTACATTACCAAGTTTAACCCAAAGTCATACGAAGGTGTCTTTTTAGGTGATAACATCAAATAGTTAATACATTTTAATATCAAATTCCCTATAAAAATGCTTACAAATATGTTGAAAAAGTATAAAAAAGTTACTTAATGTTTATAATTAGTTTTCAGACCAATGAGCATTTTCGCAAAAGAAAGGATTTGACAAGAAATCCACCAAAGTGAACGTCAAAGGACTTTATACGGCGTACCATCCGGAAGGATTACCCGTTACATACTGCCAACGAAGAAATGAGACATCACAACCCAATACTGCATAAAGTGTCTCCAAGATTAGGCCACAACATTTAAATATACTAGAGATGATGTGTCTGACTCAGCATTACGGCGTAACATATGTGACAGGGTTACGCCGTAACACCCTTTTATGCCTAAAAGATGTGAGGATTGCATAGCAAGATTACGGCGTAACAACCCATAAGGTTACGCCATAAACCTTTCAAAACCTATAAATAGAGCCCTCGTCCGGCTCATTCAGCATCATTCACCACCACCACTTCACACAGAGTTCTAAGGGGTAAACTAAACCCCTAAGGTTAAAAGCATTTCACCTGAAGGTCCAAGAGAGAAGCCACTAGTATACTTATTGTATTCAATCATTCATTTCATTCTATGTAAGAATTATGATGATTCAATCTATGTCTTTATTCATTAATTCTTGTGTTGCTGTTACTATGAGCGGCTAAGTACTTCTAGTGCTGGCCTAACCATGTAGTTACCAGTGTTGTGATTATGATTTCCTATTTAATTATGGTTCTATTAGATATCCTTATAGACTTTCATTGATCCCCATGTTTTGGTAGTATAGAGGGTGGCTTAGATCTTATTAATCCTGACATTAGACTTACTATGTTGAACTTGGATTAGTGGGGTACTAGAGTAGCTTGACATCTATCCCTAGTGTAGGAATTACCAAGTTAAAAATTTAAAAATATTTTTTTATATATAACCGCCTTTGTCACATTAAATACTTAAAAAGTATGGGAACTCTTTCAGAGAGGGTTAATAATCGGTTTAGATTATAGATTGGTCTTAAGGGTGGTTGGGGTTTAACTACTACAAGCTTGGATGCCTTGCTCGTGTGATCGTAGGGTAATGTGGGATCACAGAGTAAGCATAGGATCGACTTAAAAAAATATTTGGCAAAAAAATATCGAGTTCTGTCGACTTTAGAGTCCACTAATGGAACTATATAATTTAACATTGCATAGGAAATGAAATCATTTAATTGGTAATGAAATGGTTAGGTTAGCACGCCTTTCTCCCTGATATCTTCTATCTATTTATTTTATTGCATTTACTTTTTTGTAATTCTTTAAATTAATCTTAAAACCATTTTTAATCTTGACAACAATCAAATTAAACTATTTAACCTTAGGTCTTGGGACGACCATGGATTTACCAAGCTACTGCACTATATACGACCGGGTTCTCTGCCCGTTAGTGCTTGTATCGGTAATCGGGTTTTATAAATTCAAAACTTGAACAAAATATATTTAAAGCAAAATACGCATCAAGTTTTTGGCGCCGCTGCCGGGGAGCTAAAATTAGTTTTAATTTGATTTACTAAAAAAATATATTCATAATGACTAAGGGGGAAATCGATAACCTCACCGTGGAACAATATCTAGCATTGACTCGAGGAAACCAGGCACCGGGCGTGGCTAAACCAGAAATTAGAGGCAATGTGAATCTCGAAATAAAAAGCCAATTCATGAGGGAATTGAGGGAGGACACCTTTTTCGAAAACAAGAACGAAGACATCCATGAGCATGTGGAGTGAGTTTTAGACATCGTCAGCTTATTCAACATACCCGGTGTATCACACGATGCTGTCATGTTGCACGTCTTCCCTGTTACTTTAACTGGAGCCGCTAAGAGATGGGTGGACAGACTTCCCCCAGGAACCATCAATTCCTAGGATCTCTTTAAAAAGGCCTTTATCTAAAGGTACTGTCCACCATCAAGAACCGCCAAACAGCTTAAGGAAATCCATAAGTTCAAGCAAGAAGGAGACAAGACATTATACCAAGCTTGGGAACGGTATAATAACCTTCTGTATAAATTCCCCACCCATGACGTCAATAACCATCAGAAGATAAATATCTTCGATAAAGGTCTTGGGGCCTTGAACCGCCAATTGCTTAACTTACAAGGGCCAATTCCTGGCATGACACATGTTCAAGCATTAACGGTGATTCAGACTATGGCTGACCACTCCTAAAAGTGGCATGATGAATAACACCCCATTTTTGACATATAGCAGCGGAAGCTAATCTGGGGTATTATTTCATAGTACAACAGTCATAATCATAGAAAATGACTCGAAAGATATGTTTTTAAAAGATAAGTTATCATTCATTATTTCATCAGAGTTTTTACAAACAGAGGTCCCAAAATCTACATGAAAACATAGAGTTTGAATGATAACATTTTAGCCATCTTTAAGTCCATGCCACTCCGTGCCATAAGATGTTCAGTTACCTGAGATAAACATGCTAAAAAGGTCAACATAATGGTTGAGTGAAATTCATAGGTTTATAATAAATAGTGTGAATACAAGTCATCATAAGAGTGGGTTACGTTGTTATACACCCATAAGTGTAATAATTGCAATGAGTACAATTATTATGGAAAACAGTATTATTGCGTCTAAGCTCATGGCACTCAAACTGACTAGTGTATATATCTATAATTGAAATATATTAATAAATGGCCCCCCATGTAAGTAATTTCGATATACCTATGAGTTTCAAATATAGTGCGTTTGGTTACCTATCCGGCTAACACAAATGGGATTCGTCAATCCTAATAGGACTATTCACAATATTCACGTTCACTCGCAAGTGATTAATGGTCCATGATGGTGGGGGTCTTTTGGCATAAAGGACTTAGACAACAGATCAATAATCCTATTAGGATGCTATACATTTAGCAAAACACTGTAAATTCATGGTTTATAGCATGTATCCCCCTCATGGGTTTATGAAATAGAAGATTTAAAAGTGAGGCTATGAACTCACCTTAACAGTATAGGAAAATCTGATTGATGGCAAAAGTATATAAAGTGAAAGTAACGGCTTCGTCACGCAACCTGGGGTAAAATGTCAAGTCTTAGTGTGATTGTTTATGTTTCAAAACTTCATAAAGTTTAACGTATATCTTTGATTTATTAAATTATGGAAATATTGTATCGATGTTCGAGCAATCATAATCTAGAGGCCATGTAGTATCGTTTGAGGCGCCGGGGCACTTTAAATCGTAAACCCAGCAAACTCGTCAAAACGAAAACTCAAATGAATACCTTTATATGAAATTCCCTAGTAACGTGATACGATAAGATTTTAAGTTTCTTCAAAAGTTAGTTGATGATAATTTATGTTAAATATATAACGAAATAATGCGTCTATTTATGATTAATAACGATAAATGTGTCGGGTTATAATAAAATAGAGTTTTATAATATTAATATATATCTTTATAATTTGTAAAAAAATATAATATTTTATATTTTTAAGTTTGCAAAAATGGCAATATATACCTTTGGTTTATAAACTTTTACAAGTTTAGTCCCTATATATAATGTATATAATTTAAACATTTATCTTTAAAATTTGGCAAGAATAGCCCTTGGAGTTATAACTTTAATATAATTACAGAAATGGCCCTTGTAGTTAACATTTTCCAAAAGTAACAATATATACCCCTTGCATGAAAATAATTTGCAAAACAAGTCCAAATTCCATGCAAGCTTATTTTTAGGATTTCAAAAGATATTTGTAGGTTATAGCTTATTATAATAAGCTAAAATAAGTTAGGATAAACAGCTTTTACGAGCTTATAGCTTATGAAAAGGGTATCACCGAGGCATAAAAAGGCAAAATGGGTCGTTTAGGTTTGCAAAATAAATCCAACTGTTTTAAGCCTTTTAAGATCTTGATAAAAAGTTTAAAAGAATGAAAAATAAGCATAAAAATGGAATAGTTTATAACAACAGCTTATGAGATAGCTATTAGATTTTTCAAAAAATGGCTAAATAGGGTTTCTAGGGCCTCGATTTGGTTTTAGAAATAAGAACACCATGGTTTTGACTTTAAAGCTTTTTAACAAGGTTAGACATGAACATTTGACACTTATTAAAGATTCCATACAAAAATTTTATCTTATTTGAACAAGAATTAGGCTTACAACTTTGAAGATGGGTGGGTCGAAATGGGGTTTTTATGTTCGCACGCCTAGAAAACAACCTTGTAGCTATTTCTTCTTGATTTCTTGGCTTCAATTCTAGTCTTGTAGCTTCTATTGATCCTTCTTGGCTGTTCTTAATACTCCATTGTTGTTTATGTTTGAGTTTGAGGTGTGAGATTGAATGGTAAAGGGTTCAACTATTTATAGCCTTAATAATCCTGGAGGCCAAGCTAGCAAGAGAGGACCAAGGGTGATGAACTAAGTGGGCTGCCTAGGGATTACAAGGAAGAGCTAATGTGTGAGTGTTGAGAGCTAGAAGACTAGCTAAGCAAGGTGGAGGGGTTTTGGGGGGTTCGGCTAGATTAGAGTGACAAGGTGGTGATGTAGCAAGCTTGGTGGCCAAGAGTTGAAAGGGAGGTGCTTGTAAGTAGCTTAGGGCTATAGTAGCTTAGTCATAGAGGTACTAGGATACTTGGTTGGGTTTAAAATGGGTAGAAATGGAGGGAAAAGGTGTAACGGGTTCATTTAGGTCACAGTTTTAGGGTTTAGGGGTTTTAAAAATGTAGGATTAGGTATGAATTAAGGTAGATTAAGGTTTAGGATTAGTGTTAGGATTGAGATTAGAGCTTAGGATTAAGGTTTAGGGCTTAGTTTTAGGTTTAGGGTTTAGTTTTTGGTTGAAAGTGAAAGTATGGTTTAGGGTTTTGTTTTTAGGGTTTAGGGTTTTAGATTAAGGTTTAGGATGAATTAAGGTTTAGGTTTAAGGTTTAAAAGTCATGCATTAAGTGCTTGTACCTTGTACTAAAGTGGTAGTAAGAAACCAAAGTGATTTAGGAGATAAAATGACCTAATTTGACTTTCTTGCATTATTGGCGTGTACATTGTGTTTTAGAAAGTTGTAATTTGATTTAGGAGGGAAAAGATATTCAAATGTGGTGTATTGATACTTGTACACATTGCTATAAAGGCCAGTACCCTTATTTTATATTATATCATTACATATAATTAGGTTTTGATATAAACGTTAATGTATAATGGCTTCTTATTTGATAAAACTTTTTGAAAAGTACGTTAAAATGGCTTAATGGTACTTGGTAAAAATGATATAAGAATATAAATTTGACATATTAGGGATGTTTACATGATAATCAACAAAGATAGAGATGCTTGATAAGGTTGCGTGAGGCTCGTTTACTTTAGAGATGCAAGTTACGTTGCATAATGAGATAAAGCAAAAATTTCCCTGTAAAAAGGTGGTATATATATAATAGATGGATATTACAGTGCATCTAATTTAATAGATAGATATTTACATTGATGAAAATTGCGGGTTGTTATAGTCTCCCTCCCTTAAAAGAAATCTCGTCCCGATTTAGTTGGATGCCAGAGTGATGTTTGAAAACAGATGTGGATACTTGGCACGAATTTGATCTTCGCGTTCCCATGTAAATT
This sequence comes from Tanacetum coccineum, assembly GCA_026074375.1. NCBI lineage: Eukaryota > Viridiplantae > Streptophyta > Magnoliopsida > Asterales > Asteraceae > Tanacetum > Tanacetum coccineum. Next base: position 41,460 of record BQNB010004835.1, read on the forward strand.
CTGGTCCTCTTTTAGAGTTCCATCTTACTTTGATTATAGGAATACGACTTTGTTTTAGTTGCTTGACTTCTCGATCCATGATCTCTACTGGTTCTTCCACAAAGTTGAGTTTGTCATCGAGTCGAAGCTCTTTCATTAGAATGACAAGGGATTCGTCAGATAAGCATTTCTTTAGATTAGAAATGTGGAAAGTACTTTGGACATTACTAAGCTCTTCAGGAAGATCTAGTTTGTATGCCACTGGGCCAATCCGTTTAAGGATTTTGAATGGTGCAATGTACCGGGGGTTAAGCTTTCCTCGTTTTCCGAATCAGATGACACCTTTACGAGGTGATACTTTCAACATAACACGATCTTCAACTTGAAATTCTAAAGGCTTTCTTCTTATATTGGCATAACTTCTCTGTTGGTCTCTTGCAGCTTGCAAGCGTTGTTGAATTTGCACTATCTTTTCAGTGGTTTCATGGATTACTTCTGGTCTTGTAAGTTGAACATCTCCAACTTTGGCTCAGCAAACAAGTGATCTGCACTTTTGACCATATAGTGCCTCAAATGGTGCTGCCTTGATACTGGCATGGTAACTATTATTGTATGAGAATTCTACCAATGGAAAGTGTCTTTCCCATCCTTTTCCAAAATCTATAACACAGGCTCGAAGCATGTCTTCGAGTGTTTGAATGGTCCTTTTACTTTGTCCATCAGTTTCAGGATGATATGTCTTACTCATGTCTAATTGAGTACCCAAAGCACTTTGTAATGATTGCTAGAATCTGGATGTGAAATGACTGTCATGATCCGATATGATAGATATTGGCACTCCATGCTGGGAGACTATTTCTTTGATGTATAACCTTGTAAGGGTTTCCATACTATCTGTGTAACACCCCCAAAATGTGTCGCAACGAAATATGGGTTTGGGAGAGTTACTTCATAATACCATTGTACAAGATATGAGAACGACCTTTAAAAGTGTCGTTTAAAACTGATACATTGGATTTAGCAAAGTGTTTGTTACAAAAGCCCGAATCTATACTTGTTCATTGTTAAATTATACAAAGATTCTAGTTTGAAAACAAACGTTTTCCCCAAATACGTAATGCAACCAAATCTTTAATGCTATTGACTTCCAAAATAACGACCACCAATGTATCCTTTGCACCTCGTGCCTTATTGACCTCCTGAAAAACATGCTTTAAAACATCAACAATAATGTTGGTGAATTCATAGGTTTGTAAAATGTATAAGTGTAGGACCGCAATTGTTTAGAGTGTGTATTGCATGGTATACAATATCCAAAACAGTAAGTATTGCATGGTATACAATATTTAAAACATTAAGTATTGCATGGAATACAATATCCAAAACAGTAAGTATTGCATGGTATACAATATTCAAAACAGTAAGTATTGCATGGTATACAATATCCAAAACAGTAAGTATTTCAAAGTTACTTGTGTCCAATTGTAAAACAAAGCATGTTCTCACCCCAAAACTTATAAATCATTGTAAAATGTAAAACGTATGGCTATGAACTCACACGGTATTAAAAAGTAAATGCATCGTTATAAGATAAACGGGCATGTAAGCAAGTACAAATAAGTAAACAAGTTTGTAACGAGCATGTATTCTCCCCCAAAACAGTTGAAAACAAGTAAAACGGGGGCTATGAGACATCCGTTCCCTTATTCACACAACGTCACGAAAAAACCCATATGTGCTTGTACACAATAAGAAGCATGATCTCAGCATTTTTCTGGGTTTTGGTTGCTCTTTGTTACCCTACAAATGACGCGAGTTTCTTGAAAACTACAACCACGGAGACTGAAAAAAAAAAAAAATTATTAAGAAATAAAAAAAATTTTAAAAAAAAAATTCTTTAAAAAAAGAAAAAAAAAATTTTCATTAAAATTCTTTCTAAATAGAATATTTTTTTGGTTTCATTTTTTATTTTTTTGAATTTTTTCTCTTTTTTTTTTTATTTCAGCCTTGGTTGTAGTTTTCCCAAGATTCTCGTGTCATTTGTAGGGTAACAAAGGCACCAAAGACCAGAAAAAAAATGTGAGTTCAATGCTGCTTATTGTGTACCTAGCTACATATGGGGTTTTTTCGTGACGTGTGTGAAAAAGGATCGGTTTTTGGGTTGTTGTAAAAGGGCAGTAGCCAACAGCTTCAGCCCCAAGAAACATCAGTGCCTTTGAAAAGATTAGCATTGTCCGAGCTGCTCGCAAAGAGTTCGTTCCATTCTTTCGACAATGCCTGTTCCTGCTGTGGAGTCCGTGGCACTGGTCTTTTGGTGAGATTCCCATCGGCTTTTAATGATCATCAAGAGTCTTGTTTTCTAATTCAGTTCCTTTGTCGGGTGGGATGAATCTTACAGTTTTGTTGAGAGATTTGTATTTGCTTCAGATATTTGATGACAACCGTTGGTCTTGTTTCATCCTTTGATCTAAAAACTTGACCCACGTAAACCCCGAGAGTAATTCATCGACTGCATTACTCAAGATTGTATTTTCTTCCCATTAATAGATTGCACACGCATCGGTCCATATAAATCCAATGAAGGGGTGTTTAGAACTTCCCAAATTGGTGTTTCAGTTTAGGGTTTTGTGGGTATGCTTTTTGCTTTTCTAATTGACATTGCAGAACAAGATGTTCTTTTGCAACTTCAATCTAGGTAAGCTCTGGACAAGGGTCTTTTCTTGCAAAGATCACTGATGGTACCGACGTTCAAGTGGTTTGAACGCCGGATGCCATAACATGATTTTCTGCTTGGAGGCCTTTGGTAGAAAGCAAATTGGGGAGGGACTTCATCATTTCTACAACAGAAATAGTGTATAAATTTGAATCACGGGAACTTTAAAGTAATTTCAACCCACCATCCGTATCACGAAACATAACAAGAATGCTTCTGAAGGCAACTTCAAATTCCGAATCCAAAATTGAACGACAAAAAAAATCTTATGCCCAGTCCTTCCAGTAATATACTCCTGGAGATTACTACTATTTACTATACGGATTAATCTCCATAACCCTTTAAATAGTCTCCAAAGTTGGTCATTCCCGATTCTAATTGTCCGATATACTTTTGACGAAATTCATGAGCTTGAGCGATTCCCCCGTCATTTATTTTGAACAGCCTGAATTGAGTCCAAAATACAAAGGACGGATTTGTACGCCTGCATTGAAAACAGAACAAGATGGAGGAGTTTGGAAAGTGGAAATCCAATGTGGTGGGTTCCCCGTTGAGTTAGCACAAGCAATGGCTGAATTCCTCGTGTTGGATGTTTAGTGAGCATAGTTAAAGGGGCATGATCACCTAGGGTGAATGTTCGTCCTGTGGGGTCTCCATTGATAACCAAATTGTTAGTGTTTTGCCAGTTGGTTTCTAAATTTGTTGAAATGTTTTAGGCTTCACATAATTGTTTAACTTGCTTAGGTTTCCAAACTTTGCTTACACATGACGTTACAACATTTTTTAACATATTAGGGGATGCATTCACAGGATTGCAAATATGTACCCACACACATATCATGAGTATGCAAAAATATGCATTTGTTACATGTTTGGCTCACAGAATGAGAATTCGAAGTAATTATAGTACGCTTAGTGTTATTTCTAGAATCAAAACGATTCGTGGTTTTAAGACTTATCTAATTGTCCTCGGGTGTTCTTCTATTTCTTCATGACTGTCATTGTAGCTGGCGAGATCTATGGTTTTTGAGTATGCTCCTAGTCTGAGATCCGCTAGATAGTTGCAACTTGTTTATCCTGTAGAAGGAGGCAAGGACATTGACTGTTGAGTTGTGCAATGTCTCTTTTTATTACAGTTTCGTGTGTAGTACACTTTGATGTGCAATTTTGGTGCTCAAAGGTAATCTGCTTTTTCCTAGGGGTGTGTGCATGCTTCTTAATCTGTTGATGAAGACCTTTGGACAGGTGCAAAACACATATTCTAATAGTTCATCGAGAATGATTGAGTGTAAACGGCAAGCCGAGATGCAAATGATCTTATTAAGGTCTCTAAACTTTGGCTTCTTCCACTATATCGGCGATGTGTATCTACACTATTCCTTAAGATGCCTCGAGATAATGTAGATGAATTCCTATTGTTCTATTTACGAGGGGATAGGTTCAACATCTATAGGCATATTTCATGGTGCAAAGTACTTTTGGTTTAACTTGATTGTTGTGACACATGAGACCGTATTCTGTGTTGGACCTTTAGATAATCATTTCATTTTTAAGGGCATGTTATTATTTGTATAATTAGCACAGTAATCTTGATCGAATCATACAATTCCTTATAGTGCTGCTTAATCTTTGCATTTTCTGCCCTAAAAAGCTCATTTTGTTCTTGAAGACCATTAACCTTTTCAGTTAATTGTGAGATCTGAAAGTCTCGGGCCCTAAAATTCAAGTGTCTCGGTTCTAGTTCACTCGGGTCTCTTAAGTTGAGATTTTGCTTTTGTTTTATGCTTTTGGATGAAGTTGTCTTTTCCTGAATGAAGCTTTCATTTTGACCGAGATCACAAAAACGGAGTTAAATAATCAGGAGTATCATTACCGGTATGAAGACGGTTTATTCTGAAAACTATCTTTAAGGTTTTGATACTTTAACTGTAAGTTTAGGTGATTTACCTCAAGATTGGAAAACCGGTTTAAAAGTTCGTTATAATTATCCTTATGGATATTATCACGTAAATTAGAAAGCTCTGCTTCAAGTTCCAGACAACGGGCTTTGACAAATATGAGCCTTTGTATTTCAGTAATTAGATACATTAGCTCAGAAGAATTCGATGCTGCAACATAATCACTCTTTAGACAAACATCAGTGATTATATTCGCATGTTCAATATGAAGGTTTTTCCGATCAATCTCGTCATGTTTTCCTATCAACAATATATGGTCAAGTTCAGATTCCAACTCATCAAAAGGTTCGTCAATATTTATTTAACTTCTTTTGTAGAGCTTTTTGAGTGCCCTCAATGTTCTTGTAGAGTTCGGAAAAATGGATATGACCATCCGTGAAGGTAAATGCTTTAGGTTTGTTCAAAAACCCTTTTCCCTTTCAGTGATCCCAGTGGTTGTGATTCTATTTTTATAGGTTTTATCCAAATTAGAAATAAAAGTTGTCTAAGTGTAAAAATGTTAATATTTCATTTACTTTTGGTTGGAAGCATTGGGGGACAAGCGTTGCTGGTTGTATTGGGAGGGTTTATACATTCAACGCTTTCTGATTTGGTCTGGTTGTTCTGCTTTTGAGAGCTTTCAGCTTTCCTTTAAACAATATCTTGAGACCAAAAATTTGTTTCGGGTGTCAGTGTTTTGTTGTTGGTGTGAAGGTCGCTAAAAATTCCTCTTTCGAGTATTAGGCGTGTGATATTGACCTTATTATCCACAAATTCATTAGTTTCATTTTTTCAATGTATTTTCTTCTAGAATGTTTCAGTAAGTTCTAGGTCTCTCACCCGTCACGATACTACGGCGGTGCATGATTGGTTGTGACAATTTACCTGACACTATACAAGGGCGGCTGAAACTTGCTACAGATGTAGGACATAGGAGGTTCGTTGTAGCCAAATAGCTCCTTATTCACTTATAAATAAGACCTAGGTTTACAATATGTGAACAGTATGAATAATAGATGGCCTTGTTTGAATAATTTATCCTCGACCTTTATCTTTTAAAGTTTAAGTCAAAAATTCTTCAAGGTATTTATTTTCTTTCTGATTTAACTCCTTTTTTCAACTAATCTCAAACATCCATATACCAAACACATTATAATTGGCTGTTTAGCAGTTGAAATAATTACCAGAATGACGGCTTCTTTTTTTCACTCCTCTCCTCTCTCCCCTTAAAACTTATGTGTCCATTACAACTATTACTAGCTTGTTTCATTGATCTTTATGTTTATCTTTTTAGTACTTAACAACCTGGCACGTCTACCCGTATACAGTTCCTTGTTTTGTATATGCAAGTTCGCATTTATGAATTATCAGATACTGTATATGTTGCGTTGCCTTAAAGGAAAAAGATTGGGATTCTGCTTATGCAATTCATTATCTTTCATCCTCGGTTTTATCATCATCAATTTGGGAACCGTTAGATGCATTGTTTTGTATAATGGCACTGCGTTGGTACCATTTACTACTGATATACTGGGAGATCGTATTACTATCACTCGTATAATCAGCATGTGAGCCAACAACGTAGCTTGGTTGTACATCGTCCTGCATCCCGTGTTCTTCATGATGTTCACAAATAGCATCCTGAAAGTGATCATGGTCTTGTACCTCAGATAAGATGTCCGAATCATAAGACGGATGGTCTTTATCCACAACTAGATCTGCGGATGGATGATTTGACATGAAACATAGTTTGTGCCATGGGAGCCTCATCAACGTCAGAATCGTAAGCATCACAATCATCAGCTTGAAATACATTATCCACATTGAGAGCTAAGTCCTGAACCGGTTGCTCATCCACATCTTCATCAATAGCATTGTCTTGTTCACAGCTTAGCTTTGGAACATGATTGATCTTCATCAAAAGCTACCCTATTCTTTTGAGCTTGCATCAGCAACATCTTATTTTTGAAGTTTTCGGCGTTCTTTGTGACGCTTGGGTTGAGTGCGTAGGTCCTTGCTATGTGGCCTACACCTGTTATCAAAACGCAACAAGAGTTTTAACCACGAAAACGCAGCTAATAATTAATTCTCAAAACGCAACTTGAATTTAGCCACAAAACGCAATATGAATATAGCCCTAAACCCTAAAACGCAAGCACGAACTAACTGTCAAAACGCAACATGAATTTGAGCTAGTTCTCAAAACGCAACATTAACTTAACCACAACAACCCTAAAACGCAACATGAATTTAGCCCTAAAAACCCTTAAAACGCAACATTAATATAACCACAAAATGCAACATTAATTAAGCCCTAAACCCCTAAAACGCAATCACGAAGTTCCTTTTTCAAAGATGTTCATCTACCCTAAAACTTTAATTAAGCCCTAAACCCCATAAAACGCAACATTAATTAAGCCCTAAACCCCACTCTGTTCTGTGCTCTCCCATAACCAACTGCACCTGCTCCCCGTGCATTATTACCCTGTCCTCTGTTCTGTCTATGAGCATGTGCCTTGTGAAGCTTCAGGTAAGCATATAGTTGATCAAAGTTTGAATCCTTCAAGCCTTTGTTAAGTTTCACAGCTGTAACAAATCTACCCCATTCAGGCAACATGTTATTCACAAACTTTAAGTTCAACTGTATTTTTGACATTGTCATCTTGATGTTCCGCATGTCATTAATGAGCTTGGTAAACCGGACATAGTAGTCATGAATGGTTTCGCCTTTGTTCTGACGAAAGTGTTCAAAGTCATCATACAGTTGTGATTCACGGTCTTCCTTTGTTAATTCCAATCCTTCCAAAAGCATCTTCACATTGTCCCATATGTCCTTTGCATCAGTGTAATGATTAATAAGTGAATAGATATCTTTTGGTAAACCTTGAAGTATGATGTTTGTTGCCCGAATGTCTGCATTGTACCTATCTTTCTCATCATGTGACGGATCCGAATAAACTCAAGGTCATTCAGGATCCAGATTGAGTGAGCCTTCAGTTCCTTCAGCAAAAATTACTCGCGTGGTCCCCATCTGAAATGGTCCTTCGTCAATTGACTTTAAAATGTTTACCCCATTCTCCTTACCCCAACAGTATAATCAAATACGTTGCTTCCATGATGCAAAGTCAGTCTTATCAAGCATAGGTGGTCGGGTATCGGAACCGGCACATTAGATGTCCTCTGAAAGATTAGCCATAGTGATTACTTGTGATATGATTAAGTTGATCGATCAATGATTAGTGATTGTATGTTAAAAGTGATGATTGTTTGTTGGATTAGGTGATATGTTGTTTGATTGTGATTTGGTTTGGTTGAATTAATGTTAACTTAATGTTGATAATGAAACTTAGGCAAAAAGCAGTGAAGTTTTGTCAAAACGCAATGAAGAATCTGAGTCAAAACGCAATGAAGAATCTTGAGATTTGATCAAAACGCAATGAAATCTTGAGACTTGATCAAAACGCAACCAATTAAAAAATTGGGCAGAGTCTCCCCTAGTCAAAACGCAACGAAAGTCTTCAAAACGCAACCTGTAGTCAAAACGCAATCACCAAAACGCAACCTCAAGGTCAAAACGCAACGACCAAAACGCAACCTCTAATAAGACAAAACGCAGTACAATAGTACTATACAAAACGACAAAACGCAATGTACTTTCTTCACCAAAACGCAACGAAGAATGTCTCAGAAGGTCAAAACGCAACGAAGAAAATACGAACTTTTTCACCTAAAAACACCTAAAAATCACCCTTTTGAACGTTTTCACTTGGTTTCTTTTGCACAACTTGGTCCTAGAAGGTTATAACAACTATAAAAACACTAACTTTAACATCACAAACATGAGAATCAAAGAGTGTCAAGAATAAGACCATAAACCTTCAAAAACCAAACTTTTGATCTAAACTAACCAAGGAAACGCACACACAATCTAGCTAATCATCCCATGGGCTCTGATACCAATTGTAGTATATTGGATATCATAACACAAGCAAGAATGATTGGGTTGGCAAATTATCTAGAGAGAGAAAGTGAAGTATTTCTAGTGAGAGAAAAACCAAATGAAAGCTTTGTGATAAAATGAACAACCAACCCCTTCCCATGGCTGGAAAGGGGTTTATATACATGAGTGTTTATGCCCCAATGGGCTTGAGTATGGGCTTACAAGTGGGCTAAAGGCCCGGCCCAATACTATTAGTCATACGCTTACAATTAGACAACGAGCTATGCTATTCTAGATTATACACGGGGTGACCGAGTCTTTTTCATAATCCTAACAATCTCCCCCTAAGGGAGGTCACCCCAGAAAATGCATTATGAATTCTAGCATTCTACTTCATTGACCTTCTGTCTGTAGCTCGAAGTCTTTGATTCTTCAATCTTTGATGTCCTTGTACATTATGTAGTGAACTTTGAGATTTGTCCCTTAGGCTTGTGCGATCTTTGAGCTTTCTTTGAGATCATCATAAAGTCATACACTTCTGAGTCAAGATAGTAAGTGACTTAGATATCTCAGAAAAGTTCTCAATGAACCTACGGTAATATCCAGCCAATCCTAAGAACAAACGTACCTCAAACGGGGTTCTAAGGGCTTTTCAATTCTTAACAGCTTCAATCTTACTAGGGTCCACATGATCCTAATTTACTTTTTATCACTGCCGTAGAAACTGCAACTCTCTTTAGCCAGAATTCACACTTAGAAACTTAGCATACCGTTTCTCCTTCTTGAGAAGTTCCAAGACTAACCTTAAGTGTTCTACATGCTCCTCCGAAGTCTTAGGGGGGGGGGGGGGGGGGGGGGGGGGGGGGGGTGGGGGGGGGGGGGGGGGGGGGAGTTTTGATTAAGATATCATCTATAAACACTATCACAAACTTATCAAGATAAGGCCTACAAACTCTATTCATCAAATCTATAAATACTGTTGGTGTGTTAGTCAGACCAAAGGGTATTACAGTGAACTCGAAATGTCCATAATGAGTTCTAAACGTAGTCTTTGGAACGTCATCCTCATGCACTCTTAACTGATGGTATCTAGACCAAAGATTTATCTTTGAGAAAAACTACGACCCTTGTAGTTGATCAAATAGATAATCAATCATAGGAAGCGGATAACGATTCTTAACAGTCAACTTGTTCAATTCTCTATAGTCAATTGATGTGTCGTTGTGTGGTTTATTATTTATTGATTCAACTTTTAAATTATATTTGCGACTAACCAAAAAATAACACCTTAAACGGGCAGTGTACCCGATCGGTAGTTGTTCGTGGTATGTAGGGTGTCGACTCTTCAAGCGAGGTTATCTATCATTATTATTATCTTGGTTATCTATCTAGGTTAATTCTATTCTATTCTAAACCTATGGCAGTCCTAATTCTAATTCTAACAGGAAAAATGGGGGGTTTTCAGCCTGAGAGTCTGGCATGGTTTGGTTGGTGACTACAATCAATTCAGGGGACTTTAACCCATGCAAGCAAATAAACAAAAGATAAAAGAGCGTCGAGCCAAATATAAGAAAATCTGCATTAATATCATTAATCCGATTAGATAGTTGGTTTGTTTATTTAGTGCATTGATTTTTTTACTCTCGAGGTGGTATATCATTCTTAAGTCTTAGGCGTTAATATCTTAAGACCTAGACACTTTAATTCTGTCACAATTAAAAGGCATCCGCATAAAAGTCATCCTTATTTGCCTGATTATTAATATATCTTTGGAACAAAGCAATGGTGATCTTGTTAAACCCTAGCTCATAGAGACTTTACCCACTTACTGCTTAGTGGTGATTTATACACTAGTATTCCACAACTATCCAATGGAATCAGAACGTTATTTGTTAAATTATCTAGGTTCACCTTCTAGTCAACACGATCAATAAACTATTGGCAATATCCAATTAACTAGTTAATCCGGAAGCGTATCCTAGACACAGATTTAGAAGGACAATATTTGTGATCCTATAATTCTAGATGTATAAATTACTATATGGAGAGCTATCCCAGCTCTAGATTTACTCTGGTCCATATCACTAGATCAGTTGAATGGACAGGTCGCATCAAACAGCGGCGTATAAAGTATAAATTAATAAACATAAACAAGCATTCAACGATAAATCAAGAAATCAAGATAAACAAATACCAAACATTCAGATCTTCATAATAATGGCTAATACCCGAAGGTATTAGCCTTCAAACATCATAATAAATACAAAAGCAATTATTTAGCCAAGGTAAACTAACCGAGTTAACGAATGATACCAAAAACTGAACGATTACTTAAAGTATATGGAATTACACGTTGTCTCATATGGAATTAATAGCGTTGCTCGACCTCTTCTGCTCTTTTTCTCCTCTGAAAATCAACTTTTATGGTTTAGGTATCGAGAATATGATTTAGTACACTTAAAACTCATTTTTGAGTTTTCTATTTATAAGGTCTGGAAGTCGGTTCGATACGGCGTATCCAAGGATTGGATACGGCGTATTGGGGATTTCTTGGAGTAGGGACCACGCTTGATATCTTCTAGAATATTATATTCATTCCATATTTCCAATACGGTGTATTGGTCTTCTCTAGATACGACATTTTGAGCTTTATTCCTTTGTGGTCTTTAGTGAGTGCAGGCACGGATACGCCGTATCTTCCTTGATGGATACGGCGTATTGGTCTTCAAAATATCTTCATTTAAGCTCTATAATGCGCGCCTTTTGCTAATATTCACCAAGTAATCCATAATTACTGCAATTCTCAAATATAAACGATTAAGTAACAATTCTTTGCAATAACTATACAAAATATGTTAATAACATGGGATAAATGATGCTATAAAATAGACGTTATTTGATGTCATCATATATCCCCCCACTTGAATCCTACTTGTTCTCAAGTAGCCTTTAGAAGTTTATAAAAATGTATCCCTAGGGATATTTTCCGTTAAAGCATTTATTTGATCTATTACAAGCTCACGAAATAGGAAGATGAAAACACTAAAATCACTCAACTAATCTATGTGGTAACATGTAACTAATTCGCTCAATTGCTCGGTCATGACGAGTGTTTTATCATAAGCTTAGCAAGGATACATATCTCCACCACTAAAGCCAAGGAGTAACAAGTTTATAAAGGTAAATATGGGGTTTTGTATGGAAAGGCTTACAGTTGATCATTCTACAATCTTTCACCAGATGTACCACTCCAACAAGGCAGCTGAAGCACACATACATGGTCGTAACGACGGAATAGACATGTGTGTTCGATCACTTCCTCATTCGAATTTAACCAACGGCTAGGATGAAGAATGATATCGTAAACCAACAAGGCACCTAAGACATGCATACATGGTCGTAACGACGGAATAGACATGCATGCTCAAACAAGTCCTTATTCGCATAAAACCAGCGGCTAATCATTAGTGAGGAGGGAAGAAAGTGTTGTTATATAAATCAGAACAATAGATTAAGACTAAAGTACAAGTTGCTAGACACTTTTTTCCCTGACCGTTACCATAATTTAGACACGACTATTTACAACGTCTTGATCATAGATAAAAAACAACAACCTAAGTTGGCGTTCTCGTAACGGTCAACTTCCTAATCATCCCAAACTTTACATACTCTACAAGGTAATTGGTGATATCTTCCACTTTGTACAATACTCTATATCGTCGATTTGTATCAATGAATAATAGATCCTTCGTGTGATTCCTTCGGTTCTTGCTTTGCGAAAAGATTATCTTCAAATTTTCCTTCCTTTTTTTTCAATCTAACTATATACGAAACTTGGAGTAGTTTCACCATCTTCACGATCATAATAATTCTGGATAATTCCTTCGATAGTTCTTTCGTTCTTCAGACTCACCAATAATTGTGATGGTAGTAAAATCACATGAGTTTTGACTATAATATACATTCCATTTGTAATGGAAAATTCCTAACCGCACCAAAGATATAAAATGACACAAGACTCGAGAAGTACAAACTTTACACTTTAAGCAACTAGCAACTGTAAATTAAACTTAATCTAACAGGGTAGGTTAAGGTGTAAGGGCGTAACGAAACAAATAATTGGTGTAATTCCTAAAGGATTGGCTCTACGGGTTGTTCTAAGTGGATCTTCACTCTAAAGGAGAGAGTGGAAAAAGGGTTTATACAGGAGGTTAAATAACTGGTGTAGTTAGTTAATAAACAACATGGATAGGCTTTTTGGGTGTAATCCTAAAAATTTACCAATTTAAACAAGTTACTCCAATTAAATCCAAAATACTCATTATTATGGTTTCGAGTGATATACCAAGCTAAGTTCTAAATTCTACTACATCACCGGCACATTCATATTTTTGTAGAATTTGGGTAAACATTTGGAAACGGATAAGGCTAAATTCTCACAATATCTAACAAGGGTTATTGTGTGCGGGTTATGTATCAAGTAATTTTACAAAAGTATGCTTGAAATTTTTTTAAATTTGAGCATAATTTAAGCATTTTAGTGTGAAAAATAGAACAAGTGTCATTCTAATTCCCATCCCCCCACTTGAATTATACAACGTCCTTGTTGTATAATTAAAACATTAAAAATACGGAAATTAAAAAGAATTAGAATGAGAAACTCCCCTGATATTTGCTCGGTAGATTCTCCATGTAGGTTTATGAGCAAGATAGTGTGTTGAACAGCTGTCTTAAGGTTTCAAGACTCCAACATTTCAAGATCTCCAGATTTGTAGATTCTCCACCAATATTCGTCGATTTTTCTTTCACAAGGTCCTGTGTAAAATAGGAAAAGCATGCATTCCTATCTTGGTATCTACGGTTAATTTAAACTAAACTAAACAAACTAAATACAAGTCAGTCTGGTGGATACGCCATATCAGGTTCATGAATACACCGTATTGCCAGAACTGACAATAATATTTTTAAAGTGCATAAAAAGTAAAGACTGATAACGTCCAAACAATCAATAGGCCGTATGGTATGGAGCGGATACGCCGTATTGATGTATGGGAAGACAGACTTGATAAAATTAAATAACAATTCGGGTTGTCTCCCGAGAAGCACTTTTGTTTACAGCGAAGTCTTTAAGTTAGACTTTTCTTCCAGCTTCTTTTCTACTCAGCTCTAGTAACCATCCATCCTTCGTCCATCATACGAAAGATTTCCTGGTATGCTCGGCATGCATCTTCGCTTGTTCTTTCTAAATCATCATATTCATCTTCTTTAATAACAACATACTCTTCGTCTTGTCCGAATGAATACTTAATCATATCGAATCTTCTTATATTGCACATCGGTAACTCATGAATTTCACATAACTCTTCTCTTTCCACAACATCATGATTTTCTCATGTGCATCATCATAGTTTGTATACACGTTCCATCGTCTCCTTTGTTCGTAATGTAACTTAGCATCATCGTCTTATTCGATTAATCCTTCCATATTAGCCTTATTTTTTAAAGCTTCTTCTTTTAGTTCGCAATCTTCCAAAGCCTCATACCATTCAAGGTCTTGGTAATGGAGCGAATTTCCAATAACGTAAGCGCCAGGAAAATTTCCACCATTACAATAACCATCCTCTCTCCAATTACAGGTTGGCCATTCCGAACATCCAGTCTTATAATTGAAATGTTTGCAATGGTGTTTGACTGGTGTTGGTTCCTCCATATTCCATTATCAAGCCATGACTTGTCATACACCCATGGTACATTCTCGTTCCATTCGTAGATCCAATCGTCTTTGTAATCTTCATAGGTTTTAAACCCCATAATATCCTTTGTATGTAAGTCCGAATCTACTTTGATAAGGTAATTAAATTTATTGAATGCCAAGCAGAGAGGTGTCTCGTAGTCAAAAAGATTAGTTTCTATCTAAAATTTTTTGGCGGTTTCTTCCTTATCACTCCAGTATTCTTCAAGATTAGAAGATTCATCATCAGATACCTTAATTTCATCACCACCTATTTTCCACTAATCCTACAAAGCTCCTTTGGTGAATATATCCATCATTTTTTATAGTTTACAAACTTTATAGCCAGCCATTCTTCGAATCTTAGATTAGCTGGGTCCCATTATATCACGAAAGTGTTATTTCCCTCGATGCGAGAAGGCGAGTAGTATTTTCCAAAAAATTTAGCTGTTAAGTCGACCCAACAAGTGATTGATTCTTTGGTTTTATCAAACCATCTTCATTCACCTCCATCCAATGAGATTAGGACAACAACAATTCTTAGTTTATCTTTATCTACATTGGGTAATTTGATTGGGTTAATAATTTTTAGGTAGTACTCAATATGCTCAACTGCGTCTTTTCTGTTTGTTCCACTAAAAGAATTATTGTGCAGATCATCCAAGAATTTTCCTTTCAATTCATAAGCGTTCTTCCCGTTAACTGTAATACTTGTAATCTCATAATAGTAATCTGCTTTGTCATTAGGAACAAATATTTCCACACTTGACTTCTTTACCTTGTTCATCATCACTTCTTCAATCGACTAGCTCTGATAAGTATGTCTAGTGACACAGGTAAAAATATCAGCAGGATTTGTTCTAAAGAAGGATTAAAAATTAAGCACGAAAATCAAACACGAAAACTCAGATTTTTATTCTGTTTTAGATGATCGATACACCGTATTCAATAGAAGTGAATACGCCGTATTAATCAGTTAAATGAATACGTTGTATTGGATAGAAAGTTGGATACGCCGTATCCAATGGAAGTGGATACGCCGTATCGAGTTATCGACCAGAACAATGTATTAGGAAAACAATTAAATTAAACACACATATATACAAGCAAACAATTAAACTAACAAATATACAAAATATACAGAATATACAAGAATATACACTAATCTAATTAACACTACTCTTAAGGGTTAGATCTAATGTTAAAAACCAAAATATAAAATATAAATCAAGATTAATTTTTACTCCTCGGCAACGGCGCCAAAAACTTGATGTGTCGTTGTGTGGTGTATTTTTTTATGATACAAGTAATTTATTTATATTTTGCAGACTAAACAAAAAACAACACTTTAACGGCAATGTACCCGATCGGTAGTAGTTTCGTGGTAAGTCAAGTGTCGAACACCTGAAGCGATGTTAAATCTATCAATTTATTAGTATATGGGTTGTCTAATATATGTTAATTCTATTCTATTCTAAACATATGTCAGTCCTAATCCTAATTCTAACGGGTAAAAAGGGAGGTTTTTAGCCTGAAAGACTGGCACGATTTGGTTGGTGACTACAATCAATTCAAGGCACTTAACCCACGCAAGCAAATTAATAGAAGATAAAAGAGCGGTCGAGCCAAATATAAGAAAACTGTATTAGCCATTATTAATCTGATTAGAATGTTGGTTTGTTTATTAAGTGCAATGATTTCTTCTCTCGAGGTGGCATATCATTCTTAAGACTTAGGCGTTACATCATCCTAAGACCTAGACACATTAATTATGTCACAATTAAAGAATCCGCATAAAGCATCTTTATTTGCTGATTATAATATATCTTAGGGATTAAAGCAATGGTGATCTTGTTAAACCCTAGCTCATAGAGACTTTACCCACTTAGTGCTTAACGGCAATTTATACACAAGTAGCCCACTTGTCCAACTATCCAATGGAATCAGAACATTATTTTTTGAATTATCTAGGTTCACCTGCTAGTCAACTTTTTCACTAAACCAAAGGCAATATACAATTAACTAGTTAAGCCAGAAGCGTATCCTTAGCATGGATTTAGAAGGACAATACTTGTGATCCTATGATTCTAGATGCATAAATCACTATGTGGAGAGTTATCCCAGACTCTAGATTACTTGGTCCGTATCACTAGATCCAGCTGAATGATAAGTCACGTACAAAAGCACATAAACAAGTATAAATTGATAAACATAAACAAGCATTCAACGATAAATCAAGAATCGAGATAAACAATACCAAAAATTCAGATTTTATAATAATGGCTAATACCCGAAGGTATTAGCATTCAAACATCATAATAAATACAAAAGCAATTATTTAGCCAAGGTAAACTAACTGAGTTAACGAATGATACCAAAAACTAAACGATTACTAAAGTATATGGAATTACATGTTGTCTCCTATAGAATTGATAGCGTTGCTCGACCTCTTTTGCTCTTTTTCTCCTCTAAAAATCGACTTTTATGGTTTAGGTATCGAGAATATGATTTAGCACACTTAAAACTCATTTTTAAGTTTTCTATTTATATTGTCTGGAAGTCGGTTCGATACGACGTATCAAATAGGTTGGATACGATGTATTGGGGGGTTCTTGAAGTAGGGACCATGGTTGATATCTTCCAGAATCTTCACATAATATATCTTCAATACAGCGTATTGGTCTTATCTAGATACGACATATTGAGCTTGTTTCCTTTGTGGTCTTTGGTGAGTGCAGGCACGGATACACCGTATCTTCCTTGATGGATATAGCGTATTGGTAGTCAGAATTATTAATCTTTAAAATATCTTTGTTTAAGCTCCATAATGTGCGCCTTTTTGATAATATTCATCAAGTACTCCATAATTACTGCAATTCTCAAATATAAACGATTAAGTAACAATTCATTGCAATAACTATACAAAATGGATTAGTAACATGGGATAAATGATGCTATAAAATAGACTTAATTTGATGTCATCAGCCACCTATGTTAGCAAATACTTTACATGTTAAGGATGAGGGACGATTACCAGAAGCCACCTAGTTTACTAGTACAACCAGAAATACCCCATTGGAAATAGGATGATATAGCCATGGATCTATTCACAAGGCTACCAAAGACAACAAGCAATTATGACACGACTTAGGTATTTGTGATCATCGAAAGGATTACGCTAACATGAGACACAAACCCTTAAAATTTCAAGTTGGAGATAAGGTCATGTTGAAGGTATCGCCTTAGGATTATATTTTGGAAAATGAGGAAAGTTGAACCCTAGATATATTGGACCTTTTAAGACTATATCAAAGGTAGGAACTGTTTCCTATCGACTAGAACTTCCAGAACAACTCATCCGAGTTAATAGTACCTTCCGCGTGTCAAACTTAAAGAAGTGTTTGTTCGATGAAACTCAAGTAATTCTGTTGGATGAGATCTAAATTGATGACACGTTTCACTTCATCGAAGAACCTTTCAAAATCATGGACTGCGAGGTCAAGCGTCTAAATCAAAGTCGTATCCCTATCGTTAAGGTTCGTTGGAACTCGAGAAGAGGTCACGAGATCACATGGGAACGTGAAAACCAGTTTCAGAAGAAATACCCGTATCCATTTCTTAAATGTATAACTCTACCGAACGTCACGTCTTAAGCTTTGAGGACAAAGCTTTTCTAATGGGGAAAGGATGTCACACCCCATAAAAATTTCTAAATGTCATCGTTGACTTTTTCCTACTTTAGCTTGACTTCTATGATTTCGTGAAATTTTGCGTTTAATCGAGGAGTTCACCCGCGTATATCTAAGAATCGTTACCGAAAGCATTTTAGGTTTCCAATTAATGTAGTCTTTTGACAGATGTCGCGTTTTTATGTTTCGTTTAGATATTTAAATCTTCGCATTTTTCAGTCAAGTCGTTGCGCGTTTTTAGTTTCACGGATACCGTAAATATCACTAGTGAGATATTATGTGCATGAAAAATAGCTAGAAAATTCAAATATCACCACCTTGCATGTTCTTAAAAGAAATGAGATCAAATTGGACCCCTCCCTTTCCCCCTTCTTGCCCACGTCTCTCATATACACACAAACAAACACAATTCCTAAACTTTTGCTTCTATGTTCCTAGATATTTTTCTATCATAGGATTCCAAATTTTGAAAGCATATAACTTGTCTTAATACATTTCGCTTATGCATTCTCATCTTTTCTTCTCTCTTAAGAAAAACTCACACACATAAAAATTGTCCTCTCCTCCGCTGTCCCCTTTCATAACCGACGAACAACAAATACCCTTTATTATCATCTATATTTTGATTTTGATCAATATTCTTGAAGCTAAAGAGTATTTTGGGTTGATCTTTATTTGTTATTTTGATCATTAATCTCTTCTTTAAACACTCTTTTTGGTAAGTAAACTTTTCTTAAAAAGATTTGTACTTTTGTTAACCTCTTAATGCATAAGTAAAAGATGTACAATCATTTTTATAAAAATCAAGGTTTAAAATTTACGTAAACCTTAAAAAGGTTTATGCTTTGTTCGAAAATAATAAAAAGGAAACCAAAGAAAGTGTAGTTGGGTGATTGTGGTTGTTTTTATGTAATAAAAATATTATGTCAAGTGCTTATGTGCTTATTCGGCTTATTAATAAGCCTGTAAAGTGCTTATTGGGCTTATATATGTCTCGGCCCAATAAGGAAACAAAAGGAATAAGATTTAGCTTATTAAAGTTTTCGGCTTATTTTCTAGCTTGTGTTTTGTGGCTTATTTTGATAAGTGAAAGTGTGTTTGAGCTTATTTGACTTAATAAATAAGCCTAAAAATGATTATCGGGCTTATTGGGCCTCGTCCCAAAACCAAAGCCTAAACCGTGAGCTTAAACAATAAGCCGCATGGTTTACCTTAACTCTTGGCTTAGTTATGGCTTATTTGACAGCTTATTGATAAGTCAAGTGCTTATTTGATTTTCCTCTAGCATATCGGACTAGTATTGAACTTATTGAAACTTGAAATCTTCGTTTAGGCTTATTGGGCCGAAAAGCCTAATAAGTGCCTTTGATATTCGGCTTATTATGATCTTGAACTTATATTGGCTTGTTGAAACTTATTAAATAGCTTATTAACAAGCAAGATACTTAGTTACTTAATGGGTTGCTATTTGGACTTAATGGATAAGCCCAAACTCATTTTTTTGGCTTAATGGGCCACGACCTAACACCGAGCCTAACACCGCGGCTTATAACCCATGGTGTTGCTTATTAGACAAGCTTATAAATAGTTTATTTGATAAGTCACGTACTCGTTGTTTGACCAATTATTATTTTTGAACTTGTTATGTATCGGATCCTTCGTTTAGGCTTATTAGGCCTAAAAGCCCAATAACAACAAGAACTAGAGAGAGACAGTGGGAAGGAAGGAAGTATTTTAGAGAAAGAAAGACAAGAACATGAAATGCATTACCATGTGAAAATACAACCAACCAACCACCTCTCCAAGGCATGGAGAGGTGTATTTATACTTACAAATGGCATGTGGGCTTGGGCTTGCATAGATTAATCCATGGGCTTTTGCTAACTAACTATGTAAGTTTCCAAAAATTACTTAACGAGCTAACGACTGTTATCTATGGAAGCGACTGACACTTTCCTAGGAATTTCGTATTCCAAACAATCTCCCCCTAAGGGAGGTCGCTCTATTTTACAAAAACTTAAACTTAGGATACTTTGCTTTAACTTTAGTCTTGAGCTCGTTTAACTTCGATCATTAACTTATGATTTGATGTAGTGATTATTGACTTTAGGTTTGAGCTTGTTTCTTTATCTTGACTTTAATGTGATCTTGAACACCTTGAGATTATCAACCAAGCATAATCTCTTTACGTCATCTTGTAAACTTTGCCATCTTGTGAACTTGTGACTTATGGACCGACATGCTCATACATTTCTTGATTGTTAACTTGAAAAGCTTTAATATTGCATCTTTCTTGAAACTATTTAACTTTAACACTTCATCACTTCAAGAAAGACGTTTGGTATTAGTGTGATCGAAACTTCTTAGAAATTCTTTGACTTTAAACCTTTGTCACTTCAAGAAAGACGTTTGGTATTAGTGTGATCGAAACTTCTTAGAAATTCTTTGACTTTAATACTTTGTCACTTCAAGAAAGACGTACGGTATCAGAGTAGCGGAAGTCTTGAAACATGTACTTGAGCTTTCATGATGTCTTTATGGTTGTCGGTCGGGTATGAGCATGTGGTTATGAATCTTGTAAGTCAGCTGGAATCAGGTACCTTCACCTCCATCTTTAGGTATCCTGCATTAAAACAGTTAGCAATAAAGCGGGGGGACGAATATGGCTTTGTCATTCGCCCGTGTTTGGTTGGAGTAGCCTTCGAATCCGTGAGGATCGACCCGTGATCAGGTAGATTTAATTTTAGAAGAATCTACTTGACAGGATTTCCAGCTGAAGTATTGAGTCTTTCTAACACATGTGTATCAAATTCATCGAACTCAGCATGTTCTCATTATCAGAACGTCTCAAAGTAGACAGCACGATAAGTGAACCAGCGAGTTACCATCTCACCAATTGAAATAAAAATTGATTTGAAAATCAATCGACGTGTCACTTGCTAAAATGGTTTTGTGACACATCGAGAGTGTTAATCATTTCAAAAATCATTATCAATCGTCAATTCATAACCTTGAACAAGTTTGATTCTTATAGAATCGCACCATCATTTCTTTCCAGTTGTCACAAGTTTGATTCATATAGAATCGCACAAGTCACCTACCATGAGCTTGTTTGATGTTGGCTCAAGCAGGATTTCCATCTTCATTGTGAATAATATCACTCGGATGTTCTGGCAAAATCACAAATATAATGCGTAGGACTCTTAATATATATCTTGTTATTCACATTGTGTGACTTAGCAAGCATAATTTTGATAAGTGTCCTAATGAGATTTATGGATGATCTCTTTTGGCTCTAGACTCAAAAGTGCACTTTGCTTTTAGTGATCAAAGGCTAGAGCAGACTGCCACCTTTTCAATATTAACTAACTCGGAGTGAGAAAGTTGATAGAAATGCGTGTAATCTCCGTGAGAAATGAAATAAGAGTCTGTTAAGAGACCTTGAGTGGCTAGGGAGGGTTGTGCATAGCGTCACTAGGTCCATGACAGTCTTTAATGCCAGACAACACCTTAGTGTTTCCGACAGTTTATGTATTGACCCGGTTTCTGCCTAAATGTATGGAGGGCTTCTTTTTTTTCACCCTTTATCCTTACAATTCTTTTTAATTCTTCAACCCCTTCAGCACTTACCGAGACTTCATAACTAACACCTTGTTAGGTTTATTCCAGTGGTAGCTCCATCTCAATCGGCACTTTTCCCGGTTCTCACTTTTACTCCTTTTGTATCATACCTAAGGACTTCTACACTAACTAGTGGATATCCTTGGGTAGATCCCTCCAGTTCTGGTTGGATCATGGGATTTGAATACCTATGCCTAACCAACTTATAACTCCATAAATTTAAGTACGTGGTCAGTCTTTTGGGTATTCCATCACAATCAAAACCAAAATCATTGAAAAAGATTCAATCAAAGTGTTTGATATAAATATCAAAAGATTTACACTTTGGAGTTTTTCATCATTACTAAAAGCTCCCCCTTAACATGTGCATCGTAATCGTAGTTGATGTTCGTTCAAAAATCCCTCTTAATATATTATATATATAATAAAATACATATACGTATACGTAAGCAAAGTATCATATAAATTATTCTTAGGAAAAAATAATAAGTAATCAACACGGGTATCGTTCTCCTTGGTGAGAGGTGAATGGAAATTTACGGGTATGTCGGGAATCGATCTTGACTGTCATAAAAGATTTGATTTTGGATTCTATTTCTACTAATAAAAATGCAAAAACATATACAGACAAGTAAATAATTAAAACATTTAAAGACTAAGCACGAAAAACGATAACAGGAATTTAAAAAACGCGACTTAAAAACCTAAATTATCAAATTTTAACCCTACAAATGCAAATTTAATTTTTAAAAGTCTTAAATGAATAAACATAATTTAAAAAAAAAAGAATTACATTTTTTGATTTTGATTTTATTTATTATAAATTAAAAACAGATTTAATCTAAAAATGATATAAAAAATATTAAACTAATTTATAAAAATCTGAAAATTTTATAAAAAGTACTTTGAACTAATTAAAATCTAAGAAAAATAAAAGATTTGGAAAAGCAGTTGAAATAAGCAGGTAAATAAGCTTAAATAAGCTGATAAGCAAAACTAGGTATTAAAGCATAAGTATTAAATGGTGCAAGATATAAAATGAAAAAGACCCAAGGGCAATTGGTAGTGAGTGTGTATGCGCTAAAGTGTTGGGTGTGTGAAAGGGAGGTCGCAGGTTCGACCCCTGTGACCTTTCGTTTTGATAAAACATTTTTTTAGTTTTCTTTTTAAAAAAGCTATAAAATAAGAAATTTTATTAAATGGACTTATAACTGAAACTTATTAATAAGCTAAGAAAAAGCTCAAACGAAATTGGCAGTTTTGGCTTTACATAACAAGCTAAACCTTTGTGAACTTTTTAACTCAATAAGATACTAGAAAAGCAAACCAGCTTAAGACAACTTAACCCTAGACCTAATAAGCAATACTGACTAGGAAATAAGCAAAATGGATAAGCTAAAAACACTTAAAAGGCATTAAAGACAGCAGACTTAAAAACTCTTTTAAAAGACTTTTGACTAATTTTAAGCTAAATTTTTAGACTAATAAGCACTTAGGTAAAAGCTAAAAGTGAAAAACAGAATAAGACTTATACCTAAACTACACTAATAAGCTATAAATAAGCTAATAAGGTTAGGCATAAGCTAGAAAAAAGCAAACTAAAAAGGCAGCCTATACTACATGTTTTTATTTGGTTTTTTTTCAAGTTTAAGAATAGCAAATTGTAGCCCTACTATTAAGCTACTAAAAGCTATCTAAAAGATGTTTTGAAACCTTGAAAAGCTAAAACACATTAAGCTTAATGTCTAATAGGCTCATACTATTAATTTCAGACCTTAAAATAAGCTTTATCTAATCTAATTTTACCGTTGAAAAATGAACTTTTAACACTTTGGAAATAAACTACTTAGACAGATTTTAGGCTTAAAACTCAAAGGACAATTGCATACTTTATCTAGTTCTAATCTACTGCATTTTGAACCAAAAATAAGTATGAAAACAACACCTAATTGCCACTAATCAAAATCTAATCAAACAAGCAGTGTTATTAAACTAGAATGCCACAGTTTCAAACCATGAATACAATAAACCTTAAACTTGAATTTTAGACTTTAAAAACTAAATTAAACTAACTTATAGACTAAATTAAAGTTGGTTAAATTTGATTTAAGTACCAAAAGAGGCATAGGCTGCTTATGCCAAACACCCCCTTAAGTTTTGGAAATCCATTTTTAAGCAAAAAAAACAATTTAAGCTCTAATAAGTGAAAACAGATGGAGTTCTTAACATATTAATAACAAAAAAGCAACACTCTACCACAAATAAGCAGTAAACAATAAGCTAGAACAATAAGCTATAAAATGGTATTAAAGGCAGTTTTAATGAAAATTAAAACAATTAAGATCTAATCAAAAAGCAAACAACAATAAGCAATGATAAGCTATATTAAGCAGAATTAAGAAATAATACACAGTAAACAAACACTACAATAAGCTAAAACAGAAAATTAAGCAATAAGATGGAAATTGAAACTTACTTTGATCCTAGCTCAAACAAGGATCTAAAATGCTTAATCAACAAGCTCTAGCTTGTTTGCATAAGCTAGTGAGGTCCAATAAGCCCATCCAAATCTGGCTTTTCATCCAAATAAGCTAAGGTAAATTTTGGGGAAAATTTAAGTGAAATCTAAATTCAGTTAAGCTTGTTGAAGGCTTAACTGAGTAAAAGCTAGATTTAGGAGTAATTAAGAGCTTATGAGAGCTTATTAGCTTGAATTTGAAAATTACTTAAACCAATAGTGCATAAGAAAAAGACTTGAATTAAACACGAATTGAATTTAAATAAAACTTTATTAATAATCAAACGAGTACAATGCTATTAAAATAAGCTGGTAAATAAGCTAATCTACGCTACTCCTACTCCTACTCCTAGATGATATTCAATGAATGAATCCTCATCTATTTATAGAATAGGTGTGTGTTTGTTGTGTGAGGAGAAGTGGGGGGAGCCTTTAATCTTTAATCTCGTCCATCCAAATCAAACCACCTCAAAACCTAATGATCTTAACCCTTCATTCTTCTACACGTCACATCAACCAATCAAAATGCTCGGGATTGCCAGCGTGTCAATGATGGTGTTGGTCGCATCAGGAGATCCTTCTAGAAGCACTTGAGCGTGTGGGTAAAAGGTAGATGATTTACCCTGTGTAATTCATTTGTTTGTGTGTAAAAATAGAGGGAGGGAAAAGTTGTACAAGATGTACAGTAAATTTGACCAAAGGGGTTATAAGGGGTTGACTTGGGGGTTGGATTAGGCTTTGACCATTTTATTCTTATATAGTGAACTTGGGCTGTTTGTTATATTAAAAGGGTATTGGGATTTTTAAGTTAGGTTTTAATAGGATTTGAGCTGACCCGGCCCATTAAGTGGGCCCGGGTTGGTTCATAGAATATGGGTACGCCTTCGGCTTCGGCTTTTCACACTCTTTCCATTCTCGTGCCCGGTTTTGTCCGATTTGCCTTTGTTTTTGTCCTTTTTATTGAATATCCGTACCTGCAAGACACAATTTACAATACATACGAATACAATGTATTTTTATGAAATTTTCGTTCGTTATTAGTCTTTTTAGCTTGTTTTATTAGGTAAAAGGTATGTGTATTTAAGCACATACCAAAATCCCCCATACTAAGCTATTGGCGTGTCCTCACGCAATGTTATAAAAACACGCTTAAAACCAAAAATTCAATCCCCTTAGACTAATTACCTCGAAAAGTAGCTAAGTGTTCATCTAAGGGAATTAAGAAATCACTAGTTTTGAAAAGCCCTTCGTTTTCCCAATTTTATGCATTTATTATTATTTATTCATATCATAACTTTTACGGGACAAGAAACACTAAAAGGATAAATTCACCGTCCTTGATTTTTCACCTGCCCCAAACTAAGCTTAAAAACGAAATCATTGTTAAATATAAGTTAAGATGCTAACACTACTCAAAAATGTTATTTATGTTTGCATAGCTACTTTCTGCTCCCTTATTCCTAAATCTTCTAAGGGTTTTATTTTATTACTGGTGACAAAATAAATTAATGTCTTATTTCACATAAAGTAAACCTGGTTTAGACCATAATTAGTTTGAAATCATTTCCTAAAGAGACGATATGGTGAGAATAAGGTCCACATTAAGGTTCTAATTTCGCACGATTTAGGGGTTATCCTATTTTAGATAACTCCGGAATCGAAATTTGGCTTTATTATTATTAGTATTGCAACATTATTAAACCTCGGTCCTTTAAAGAACTGCCACATCGGTATGCGAGCCGACCATGGTCCAGGAGTCTTATTTCGACCTCGGTGATCCTCGACCTTTTTGAAGGCTGCAACATCGGTTGTGAGCCGGCAAGATGCAGCAAACTTTTATCAGTCTCGGATTATTACTATGTGCCTTATTTTGAAGACTGCCACATCGGTTGTGAGCCGGCAAGAGGCAGTAAACTTTTATCAGCCCACAGTTTTTATTATTATTATTATTACATCCACCCTTTAAACGACTACCACATCGGTTGTGAGCCGGCAAGAGGTAGTGGTCTTATTTCGGCTTCGGTTTATTACATAACTATTATTATTATAGCCAAATTTCAAGTCCTGTGGTCTTTTAACTACCTAGACAACGGTAGCGAGCCGTCAGGAATCGGTAGCCTATTTCCCCACAACACTGACAAAACCTCGATGTGTACCTTACTTTCACCAGAAGGAATCTCTACGAAGTGATTTAAACTAAGAATCGCAAAAACCTAAAGTAACTTTATTTATTCAACAATTATATAAGCACAAGTAACCTCTATGAGCCCTTAAAAGATCATCTACCTTCCATGTTTTAACATCCAACTTATATAAAACTCTATCATTTCTCGTTCTTCACAAATTTAAAATCTTTAATAAAAAGATCCGCGAATTCTTAGTCTAATAAAATAAGCTTTGCATATTTAAAGTCTAACATGGAAACTTGCAAACTCTTGGCTTTTTCAAGCTAGAATTCGCGTTTTAAAGCTTCTTGTATAAAAGACTAGCAAAAGCTTAAATTTATATAAGTTAAGGGGCAAGCTAGAGCGCAACATGCTCGATCAAGTCAAAATTTATTCTTTAAAAAGACCAAACTACGTGTCAAAACACTTATTCTATTTTTGAAATTTTGGCATATTTTTCACATATTTTTGGTGGAAAAACAGGGTTACGTGAAGACAAGGCAAATGCAAGTAAGATCAAATCGAAAGATCCCCCTATACTAGAACTACACATTGTCCTCAATGTGAGACTGTCACCCCCATACTAATTTCAAGGCATAATCCAAATATTAAGGGGTCTCTACGCAAATCTAAATCCGTTTATTAAGTATGCTAATAGATAAACGTTAAATCAACAAGATCTAAGATATCGGATTCCTAAATATAAGCATGAGAAGGATTGAAGATCAAGTGGACGATGGACAAAACCATGAGCACGAGAGTCTTCATAATCCGGGCAATCCTGGACATAAAACACGAAACACGAGAAAGGAAGAGGCGAGCCTCCTCACATCACACTTATTAATAAATATACTATTACTAAGGATTAGCATGGGTTGCCACCCACGAAGCGCTTGTTTTTGTGCGAGTCTCTAGCTTGACTCTCCCCATATCATCGTGATATTAGGGATAAAAACACGTGATAGCAAACTCCAATTGACATTTATATGCCCACTAGGCTTAGAGAAAGAAAAATGAAAAGCGGAGATGCTGGGGTCAAAAATGATATCCTCACTCAAAGAGGAGAGAGGAAGAAAAGAATCCATCCGATAGGTGAAATAAGGAAGAAAAATTCGAATAACATATGTGAAGGAAAGGTAATGGCGATCCTCAAAGGTCAAGCTCACATATGTAAGAGAAGAATTTTTTCTCGTGAATCCCGGGGTCAAAAGTTTGACAATACTCTTCAAATCAGGTTCATCCTTTAAGTTGTTTGGGTCATGATCTAAAAACACATCGGGAGGGAGATAAGGGATAGTGTCATTATTAAGCAAACTCTCAAGATAAATAATGTCTCTCTCCGAGTCATAATAATCATCCTCAAAATCCGAAGAAGTGTCAATAGAAGATTGAATCACCTTAGATCCTCGTAATAAAGTTCTTTCGGAGGGAGATGGGATAATGGATCATCATTCAATAACTTCTCGAGTAGAAGAATGTCTCCCTCCGGATCAAAATCGGCACCATCAATTCTCGGTGGAATTGAATCACTTGTAAGACAGGCTTCGATCTCATCGCCTCCTGGGTCGAAACACTCATCCTCATTATCATCGAAAAGAGGCGTGACTAACAAAGCCAGCTCATCAAGGTTAGAAACATAAGATTTCTTACTCTCGATGTTCTCTAACACCTCATCAAAAAGAGGATTTACGTCACTAGAGATGTATTCGTCATCGAATTTGAAAAGAGGGTTCGAGTAAATTTTAACATTAATGTCCTTATCGGATAGTGACTCGTCATCACTAGAGGTAAAATTGTCATTTGAATCGAAGAGAGGGTTAGAGAAACTCATAGTTTTTTCCTCATAAACGTTAATGGGAGAGGATAAAGAAAAAAAAGAAAAAAAATAAAAAAAAAAAAAAAAAAGAAAAAAAGGAAAAAAGAGAAAAATTATCCATACGGAAGTAAATCCACAATCACTATCACTTTCAATGTATCCTCGGACTCACTAGTTATTTGGAACAAGGTCATCAACACTAGACTTTATGAATTCATCCGAGTTCCTTTTCAGGAATAGTGCTAAGTTCCTCATTCCCCATGATGAGAGAGTCCTCGGGCTCCAAAGTCGGTAAAACGGGTGTGATTGCAATAGACGGAGGAAGTTTAGAAATACTACTCTCAAAGGAATAGATCGTCCTCGTAATCATAGTCTCATCGTCATCATAGAAAAAAAAAAATGAAATGTGTGAAGCTCGGTAGTATAGGTACTAAGTTTAGCCGCCTGCTTTAGTTGCTGAAGCTCTTTCTTTTTATTAATCTCAATACTCATTCTATTGAATTTACCTTTAAGCTCATCAATCATATTTTCACATTCCCTTCTAAAACGAATATCAATTTTCTCATTACAATAATCTTTAATCCCTAAGTCATTACTTAAACTTAACATTCATCTAAATAATGCTGCTTAAGATCCTCCATTTCTTGGAGACTCATTTCTCGAAGAGGTGATTGATCGATGCTAGCTGCCTGCTTTTGTTGAAGAAACTTTTCACAAAATGATTGTATCATTTGAAGAAGTTCATTCTGCAACTCATCTATTTTATCCCATCCATTGTGTACATCACTTATCCTTTGCTGATTAAGATCTTTTTGATGATTTATGGAATACTGCGGGGGTTGGTCAAAATCGGAATAGCTAGAATTATAGATAGGATTAGGCTTAAAGTAGTTTTGATTCATCGGTTGACGATGAAAACTTTCATGAGGACCCCCACAACTTTCACAGCAAAGATATTGTTGTGGAAAACTCGGTGAATTTTGTGGATAATAGTTATCACTATAGTTTTGATTGTAGCTCGGTTCCTGCTCATAGACAAGCGGGAACCGGGTGGACAATCAATCCAAATGAGAGAATCATCCCACATAATTCAGGCACAAGTAATGGTCTTGTACTGGGCTGTGGAGGTTGATCATAAAATTCGGGTGTATTACTGGTAAGTGAAAAAGGATTAGGACAGGACAAGACTCGTTCTGGCTCCTACAATGCACAAACTTGGACAATTTCCACCGTTAAAAACGGACCTTCAACACCCACAACAAATGGTTATACGAAAACATGTTGAAGAATTAAACGATAGAGGAAAAAGAAGATAGAATTAAACGGATATAAGAGCGATAGAGAAGAAAATTTATAGAATTTTCAATAGAACATAAGAAATAATAAATAAGAAAAGAAAAATATTTTTGTATTTTTTTTTTAATATATAAAAAAGAAACAGGAAGAATAAAAAATTAAATGGAAAATATTTTTGGTTTTTTATATTTTTAATAAGTACGAAAATAAACTTTTCGAAGACATAATCTTCAAAACTCGAATACAAACAATCCCGCAAAAAATCGCTACACCTCCCCTCGGCAACAACGCCATTTTGATGTTCGTCAAATACAACCCTCTTAATATATAATATATATTTATAAAATACATATATGTATACGTAAGCTAAGTATCTTACAAATTACTCTTATGAAAAGAATAATATGTAATCAATACGGGTATCGTTCTCCTCGGTGAGAGGTGAATGGAAATTTACGGGTATGTCGGGAATCGAGCTTGAATGTCATAAAAGATTTGATTTTGGATTCTATATCTACTAATGAAAATGCAAAAACATATAAGACAAGTAAACAAATAAAGCAATTAAGAATTAAGCACAAAAACGCTAACGGGAATTTAAAATGCGACAATTAAGCAAATAAATCAAAATTTAACCCTAAAAATGTTTTTTTTTATTTTTTATAAATCCTAAATGACTAAAAATAATTTTAGAAAAAAACATTATATTTTTTTTGACATTTATTTTATTTATTATGAATTAAAAACAGTTTTAATCTAGAAAATGCATAAAAAATAGTAAACTAATTTATAAAAATCTGGAAAAATTACAGAAAATGCTTTAATCTATTACTAATATAAGAAAAATAAAAACTAGAAATAAGCTAAACGGGATAAGCTAATAAAAAGATAATAAGCCTAATAAGCATAAACTGTAAAAAGTGTATTAATATTTAGTTGTGCAAAGGTATGACAGAAAAGTCCCAAGGGCAGTTGGTAGTGAGTGTGTGTGTTGAGGTGTTGGTGTTATAAAGGGGAGGTCACAGGTTCGACCCCTGTGACCTTTCTTTTTTGATAAAATATTTTTTTTAGTTTTCTTTTTGAAAAAGCTACAAAATAAGCAAAATTAAGAAACTTTATTAAATGGACTTATAACTGAAACTTATTAATCAGCTAAGAAAAAGCTCAAACGAAATTGGCAGTTTTGGCTTTACATAACAAGCTAAAACTTTGTGAACTTTTTGACTCAATAAGCTACTAGAAAAGCAAACCAACTTAAGACAACTTAACCCTGGACCTAATAAGCAACAGTGACTAGGAAATAAGCAAAATGAATAAGCTAAAAACACTTAAAAGGCATTAAAGACAGCAGACTTAAAAATTCATTTAAAAGACTTTTGACCAATTTTAAGCTAAATTTTTAGACTAATAAGCACTTAGGTAAAAGCTAAAAGTGAAAAACAGAATAAGACTTATACCTAAACTACACTAATAAGCTAGAAAAAAGCAAACTGAAAAGGCAGCCTATACTACATGTTTTTATTTGTTTTTTTTCAAGTTTGAGAATAGCAAATTGCAGCCCTACTATTAAGCTACTAAAATCTATCTAAAAGATGTTTTGAAACCTTGAAAAGCTAAAACAAATTAAGCTTAATGTCTAATAACCTCATACTAATAATTTCAGACATTAAAACAAGCTTTAACTAATCTAATTTTACTATTGAAAAAGGAACTTTTAACACTTTGGAAATAAACTACTTAGACAGATTTTAGGCTTAAAACTCAAAGGACAATTCCATACTTTATCTAATTCTAATCTACTGCATTTTGAACAAAAAATAAGTATGAAAACAACACCTAAATGCCACTAATCAAAATCTAATCAAACAAGCAGTGTTATTAAAATAGAATGCCACAATTTCAAACCATGAATACAATAAACCTTAAACTTGAATTTTAGACTATAAAAACTAAATTAAACTAAATTATAGACTAAATTAAAGCTGGTTAAATTTGATTTAAGTACCAAAATAGGCATAGGCAGCACAAACAAGTGTTAGTGCTACTTGTGCCAAAAACCCCCTAAAGTTTTAGAAATCCATTTTTAAGCAAAAACAAACCAATCTAAGCTCTAATAAGTGAAAACAGATGGAGTTATTAACATATTAAGAACAAATAAGCAACACTCTACCACAAATAAGCAGTAAACAGTAAGCTAGAACAATAAGCTATAAGATGGTATTAAAGGCAGTTTTAATGAAAAATTAAAACAAATGAGATCTAATCAAAAAGCAAACAAAAATAAGCAATGATAAGCTATATTAAGCAGAATTAAGCAATAATAAGCAGTAAACAAGCACTACAATATACTAAAACAGCAAATTAAGCAATAAGATGGAAATTGAAACTTACTTTGATCCTAGCTCAAACAAGGATCTAAAATGCTCAAATGAGCTTATCAACAAGCTCTAGCTTGTTTGCATAAGCTAGTGAGGTCTAATAAGCTCATCCAAATCTGGCTTATTATCCAAATAAGCTGAGGTAAATTTTGGGGAAAATTTAAGTGAAATCTAAATCCAGTTAAGCTTGTTGAAGGCTTAACTGAGTAAAAGCTAGATTTAGAAGTAATTAAGAGCTTATGAGATCTTATTAGCTTGAATTTGAAAATTACTTAAACCTATAGTGCATAAGAAAAAGACTTGAATTAAACTCGAATTGAATTTAAATAAAACTTTATTAATAATCAAACGAGTACAATGCTTTTAAAACAGAAATTACATTGAAAACATTAAAATGAGCTGGTAAATAAGCTAATCTACGCTACTCCTACTCCTAGATGATTTCCAACGAATGAAATCCTCATCTATTTATAGAAGAGGTGTGTGTTTGTTGTGTGAGGAGAAGTGAGGGGAGCCTTTAATCTTTAATCTCGTCCATCCAAATCAAACCGCCTCAAAATCTAATGATCTTAACCATTCATTCTTCTACATGTCACATCAACCTATCAAAATGCTCGGGATTACCAGCGTGTCAATGATGGTGTCAGACGCGTCAAGAGATCCTTCTAGAAGCACTTGAGCGTGTGGGTGAGAGGTAGATGATTTACCCTGTGTAATTCGTTTGTTTGTGTGTAAAAATGAAGGGAGGTAAAAGTTGTACAAGATATATAGTAAATTTGACCAAAAGGGTTATAAGGGGTTGACTTGGGCGTTGGATTGGGCTTTGACCATTTTCTTCTTATATAGTGAACTTGGGCTGTTTGTTATATTAAAAGGGTATTGGGCTTTTGAAGTTAGGTTTTAATAGGATGTGAGCTGACCCGGTCCATTAAGTGGGCCTGGGTTGGTTCATAGAATATGGGTAAGCCTTCGGCTTCGGCTTTTCACACTCTTTCCTTTCTCGTGCCCGGTTTTGTCCGATTTGGCTTTGTTTTTGTCCTTTTTATTGAATATACGTACCTGCAAGACACAATTTACAATACACACGAATACAATGTATTTTTATGACATTTTCGTTCGTTATTTAAGCACATACCAATCGCCGTCATTACAAGTCAATGTTTCAGATGAAAGCTATCCTAAGAGCCTAAAAGAAGCTAGAGGTCACCCAATAGAACAAGTAATTCGTAAATTAAATGAAAGGACACTTTGGTCTAAGGCTAAACAAGCTTAGGATTTTTGCATGGCATTTTCCAAAGTCCAAATTGCACGAGTCTAGTTAAGGTTGTTCATGGTTGACATGCACCATAGGATATTGATTTGAGAGTATGAGGGGTCAAAAATAATAATAGAAGTCTAGAGGTCATTTGCATAACCTTTTTAGAGATAAATGTGCTCTTAGAGCTTATGTGTTTATGTGCTATGTGCTAGGACTTATGTGAAAGGCATGAATGTTAAGCAACATTGTTGTTTTAATGAGATGAAGAATAGATGTCAATATATTATTCAAACTATGGTTGACATTATCTCCGAATCTACATGTCAAACTTATGTGTTATGAATAAGAAACTTGATCTACATCTTGTCAATATTATAATAATCATCACCTCACATATGTGAAATCGATTTATTCACAATATTACATGCTCTATTCCCTATGATAGACATGAAATGTTTGTTAGACAAATTCATTAACAAAATCACTTTGGATCACAACTCATCTTGTGTTGAAAATGTTGTATTTGTGTCAACTTGCTCATTTTATGTGTTGATTGCATGCTATGTGTATTAGGGTATAAAAGAAAAGAAAAGAAAAGAAAAGAACTTTATGCAAACATACAAACTACTCACGTAGTTAAAGATAATTCTTTTGAAATTGAATTCGGTATGTGTCACACCCCGACATAGGCGGAAATACGGGTATGCGATGAAAAATGATCGATCATAACACAAGGTACACGATAGAGAAAACTAAAATGCATTAATGAAAAGTGACACGATGATCTTCAACCTCAAGTACAGACTTGAGTGAAGTCCCAACAAGAACACATCAAATAGTCTTCATAAATACAACTAAATACCTACGCAGGGGTCCATACTAGTCTTAAAACAACAATCTTCAAAATACTTAAGTTCAACACAAAGCTAAATGTCAAGTCTCTCATAACGCAACCCTTACATGATGCTCTTAAGGTCTGCTAAAGCTTGCAACTCAGCTTCACTGATCATTCTCAATACCTGAAAATGATACTCGAAAAGGTCAACAAAAATGTTGGTGAGCTCGTAGGTTTGATAGAAAACCCAGTCGTTGTGCCAATATTTTAAGTAGTGGACAATTGTGAAATATGACAGTGAATACATGCAACATATTCAATTTCCAAACATAGCAACTCCATGCTATCTAATTCTCATCCATATGGACCATTGCCACATAATGTCCTCAACTTTGAATTCACACGCACCTAAAGCCTACCAGCTGGAGCTATATATAGGGCGGAAGATCACATATCATTTCAAACCATAGCAAGTCCATGTTATAAAAGATCCACACAGAAAGTTCCACACAGTATATTCTACCAAAACTCATGTCATTAACATAGCAGTCATATGCACATATCATTGTCGCAAAAACAAATCAACTTTTGCACAGTACAGAAAATCAGTTCAAAATAGATTTGAGTATCATTTTCCCCCAACGAAAAAGATTTTTAAAAAAGTAGGGCTACGAGAATTCACCTCAACAAGGTGACAGAAGCAAGATCAAGCAAGCAAATGCAACGACGTCTGAACATGACCTAGTCCAATTAATGTCCATTTTAGATATACGCCTCAAAAGATGTTTTCTCTGTTGATGCATAGAGGTCAAACGAGTGTTGTACGGTCACCCATAGACGTTATCAGTGGTGTGATGATTGACGACTTAGTTTCAAGATAACATACTCTAATTTATACTTTAGTATACTATACTTATACTATTTAAGTAAAATAGATAAATAATATAAGATAACTCAATAATAGACATTCAAAATATACTTCGGTAAATCGATTCGGTAACCTTAGTTACCTTAATTAATTGTATAGCTTTTTGGAAATTAAACGTTTATTTTCATAAAACAACATAGAGAAGTTTCATATTTTATATTTATAAAATATATATTTTACGTCTTTTAGTCGACTTATTAAAATAATAATATTTTATTATTTTTTGTAAAAGTAAGTTTTGAGTAAGAAAATTCTAAGTATAGAAACTTTACGAAAATGCCAAAAATCTATATTTCGCAACGTTTCTCAAAACATTTTCCTTAAATGACAAATTTATTCATCTGTAATTATATAAATATGTTTCACTTTCAAAAGTTCGTTCTAAACGTGCAAAATGACTAATTTTTAGCTTATTTGGCCATAAGCCCAACTCGAATCTAAAAAAAAAAAAGTAATTTATTCGTAGTAAAATACGATTATTCCCAATACTCAAGCCCATTAGTAAATATAAGCCCAAACGATAGTTTCCAAAATAATCTAAACCTCAATAAGCCTACAATAAGCTATGGCTTATTGGGCTGTGAGCCTTATAGTTCCCAAACAAATATAATAAGCTTTTAAATAAGCTAATAAGCTACGTAGTTCCTTAGATATCACAATAGACTATCAAAATAAGCTCACAAAAATACGACATAAGAGGTAATCAACCAAAAATACTTGTTTCCTTGTCCTTGTGATTTTCAAACCAACATAAGCCTAAAATAAGTTCAATAGTGCTTATAAATAAGCTACTAACTAAAATAAGCTAAATAGAAAATAAAAGTTTTTCAACCATCAAAACCACAACAATAAAACTACAAAACCCTCGTTTCCCTTGTTTCTTATTCGAACAAAAAACACACCCTTTATTAGTTGCCGTAAATTTTTCGTGTTCGATTTTTATCAAACGCATCGTACAACTAGCTTCTATGCATCATTAGACATTCAAAAGTATAGGTTAAATAAAAATTTAGAAGACTTACAAAGAGGGTTTTGAAAGCGAGTTAAAACACGATCCGACAACCCAAACGTTGTTTAAATGATAACCCGAATACTAGAATCAACCTAATATTCCTAAATCTTCATGTTCTTAATCAAGTTTGCAAAATTTTAAGTGTGTGTGTGTGTGTGTGTGTGTGTGTATCGGACGCAACAAGAGAGAGCAAAAGAGAGAAAAATGTGTTTTCAAAATCATGCACAAAGTGTTAAATGAGCGAAGACAAAAACTTATAGTACTAGGCTTGGGACACAATAGCTAAAAACATGCATTCTTGTTCCCTCCTTGGCTCGAACCAGATAGGGTATCCAAAGGGGATCAGGATGCTTCGTTTTGTGTCGGGTTCTCTTAAGACTCAAAGTTCTCAACTTTAAAATATTACACGAAGTTTCCTAGTATTTTTATTATACTTAAAAATACTTTTCCAAGAACTTAGAATATTTACACAACATATTTCCAAATTAATTTCCCAAAATTCGTTTTGAACATTAACGGTCGTGTCGAAACTCATTTTTCGGCATTTAAAGCTATTTACGAGACGAACCTCCTGAAACATAATCAACATAGATAAAATCCTCTAAGAAGGATTAACACAAGCAACATAAATAAGAAATACTCACAATCACATTGATTCGCCACCGTCAACACGGTACTTGTTCTAACGAAACTAACAAAAGTCAAAGGACTAGATTAGAACATTCAAAGTCTTAGAAAAGGGTAAGGGTTACATTCTAGCCCCCTTAAAAATAATTTCAACCCCGAAATTCAACTACTGCTAGAACTAAAAAGATGCGGATACTTAAGTTTCATTTGATCTTTACGCTCCCACGTGAATTCAGGTCCACGTTTCGAATTCCACCAAACCTTGACGATGGAAATTCTACTCCGCTTAAGCTTCTTGAACTCTCGCTCTAAGATTTCCACAAGCTCTTCCATAAAGTTCAACTTAGCATCCACCCGGATTTCATCCAAAGGTATCTGTAGTGTTGGGTCAGCCAAACACTTCTTAAGATTTGACACATGGAATGTTTCATGAACACCATTCAGTTCTTCAGGTAGTCTAAGTCTATAGGCCACTGGACCGATCCTCTTAGTGATCTCAAAGGGTCTAACGAACCTAGGTGCTAGTTTCCCTTCTTTCCAAAGCGTACCACACCTTTCCAAGATGACACTTTTAGCAAGACATGCTCTCCTACACTGAACTCTAAGGGTTTTCTCCTCTAGTTTGCATAGCTTTTTTGACGATCACGTGCAGCTTTAAGTCTATCCTTAATCTGCGAGGTCTTCTCAGTGGTTTCTTACACTAACGTAGGCCCTATCAAATCCCCTTCTCCAACTTCTGCCCACAAAATTGGTGAGCGACAGTTCCTACCATACAAGGCTTCAAACGGTGCACACCTTACGCATGTTTAATTTCTTTTGATTAAAGATGTGTTGAAGACTCTTATGGTCGGTATAGATAATACTCTTTGTCCCATACAAGTATTGTCTCTAGATCTTAAGAGCAACACAACCGCGCCCAGTTCCAAATCATGGGTGGTGTAGTTTTTCTCATGGATTTTCAATTGCCTAGATGCATATGCTATCACCTTACCTCTTTGCATCAACACACAACCTAATCCTAAGCCTGATGCATCATAGTACACCACAAAATCTTCTGGTCCATCGAGGAGAGCTAGAACAGGTGTATTACACAGCTTATCCTTCAAAGTTTAAAATGCCTTTTCCTGTTCCTCACCCCAATCAAAGGTCTTACTTTTTGTGTCAATATGGTAAGAGACGTAGCTATCTTAGCAAAGTTCTCAATGAATCGACGATAATACCCAGCCAAGCCTAGAAATGAACGAACTTCGGACGGAGTTCTAGGGGCTTCCCAATTCTTAACAGCTTCAATCTTACTAGGGTCTACATGAATCCCATCACCATTGATCACATGCCTAAGAAACTGTACCTCTTGCAACTAGAATTCACACTTAGAAAACTTAGCATACAGTTTCTCATTCTTGAGTAGTTCCAAAACTAACCCTAGATGCATTTCATGCTCCTCCCGGGTCCTAGAGTAGATCAAGATATCATCTATGAACACTATCACAAACTTGTCTAGATAAGGTCTACACACTTGGTTCATCAGATCCATAAATATCGCTGGTGCGTTAGTCAGACCAAAGGGCATTACTGTGAACTCAAAATGTCCATAACGAGTTTTAAACGCAGTCTTTGGAATGCCATCCTCATGCACTCTCAGTTGGTGGTATCCGGACCTAAGATCTATCTTAAAGACATATTTTGATCCTTAAAGTTGATCAAAAAAGTTGTCTATCCTAGGGAGTGGATAACGGTTCTTAATGGCCAACTTGTTCAACTCTCTATAATCAATACACATTCTAAAGGATCCATCCTTCTTCTTAACAAATAATACTGGTGCTCCCTAAGGCGACGAGCTTGGTCGAATGAAACCGTTATCCTAGAGTTCTTTGAGTTGACCCAACAACTCCTCCATTTCATAAGGTGCCAATCGATAGGGAGATTTCATGACCGGTATTGCTCTAGGGACTAGATCGATACGAAATTCGATTTTTCGAATAGGTGGTAATCCTGGTAGGTCATCCAAAAATACCTCGGGAAAGTCTCTAACCACCACAATTTCTTCTTATTTTTGTTCCTTGGCCTTAACACTCATTAGATGTCTCATTTTCTCTTTCGGTCTTTGTCCTATAACTCTAAGTACTTGGTCGTCTTGTAGGGGTATTCTAACTACCTTCTCGTGACAAATTATTTCGGAATTATGGTTGGACAACCAATCTATTCCTATGATCACATTGAAACTCCCGCTTCCAAATGGTATCAAATTAATATCAAACATGTGACCTTCTATTTCTAGTTTGTAACCCCTAATAACTTTATCAATCTCTACTAGCTGCCCGCTAGCTATCTCAATCTTATAACTGAATCATAATTCACTAGGCTCTATGCCTAACAGAGGTATGAAAGTAGTGGAAAAAAAACTATAGTCGGCACCAGAATCAAAGAGAGTTGTAGCATAGTGATCGTTTATAGTGAATGTACCCGTTACGATGTTCGGGTCCTTGCAAGCCTCCTTTACTCCCAGCATAAACGCCCTTCCACGTGCCTGGTTACTGTTGTTCCCACGACCTTATCCCCCATTATTAGCAACAACTTGGTTTGGATAATTTCCCCTGGCCTTTGTTCTTAGTTCAACCTAGGACATGCTGCCTTAAAATGATCGGCTCCTCCACACTCATAACATGCTCCAGGAGCAGCAGTTGGGTTTCTAGCATTCACCGGGTTCACCATCCTAGGAGCCACTCTACAGTCCTTTGCCATATGTCTAGGGCGGCCACTATTAAAGCAAGCCCGACAAGGCATCTCAGGTGGGTGGTGTAGGTTACAGCTTACACACTTAGGAATTGTACCATTGTACTCTCTCCTCACCGGGTTAGTGGTTGTAGCAAAATCATTCCAAGTCCTAGTCCTCTTGTTCTCATCTCTCGCATTCCTATCTCTATTAGGCTTTTCATCATTCTGTCTCTTCTCAGTGTTCTCTTTAATGACCCATTTCTAACGGCCTCATATGTCAGTATTCCAGCCTTTTCCATAGCCCTCTGAATTGTTACCGGCTCTGTTGCTACCACCATCCCTCAGATTTATAGAGCAAGGCCATAAATGTACCTCTCAATCCTTTTGTTTTCAGGGGTAACTAAATGAGGAGCTAACCTAGCTAACTCATGGAACCTATCAGTATACGCAGCATGACCAGCCCCGACCATGACATGGTTTTAGATCTCAGTTTTTAGTTTCTGTATCTTATTGACCGGGCAAAATTCCTCTCTTGTCAAAGTCTTAAAGTCTTCCCATGACACCCCAACAGCGGCTTCTCGGCTACGTGTGTGGATCTGAGAGTTCCACCACATAAGGGCCTTACCGAATAATAAACCATCAGTGTACTTTACCTTTTGGTTTTCCTCACACTTACTCATATCCTGAACTAACTACATCTTCTCTATCAAACGGGTATAAACTATAGCACCTCCCTTCCCGTCATACTCTTTTAGGTTACAAGCTAAGAACTCCTTATAGGTACAACCCCTTTGGTTGTTGTTCAAAATGACATTCCTAACATCGCCCTGGATGTTGTCATTGACGACATCGCTGTTTTGATTTCTAGGGTTCCCCTAATTACTGCCTTGGTTGTCTACTTAAGTTAAGATAGTGGTAAGTTAGTTTTAAAGCTACTGTGCAATGATAGTGGAGAAGTTGGGGACTCCGTCAACACCATCATTCACCTCATTACCTTGACCACCTACTTGGCCACCTTGACCATCAATCCTACCATTACCCTGATCACTAGATCGACCTCTAGTTCTACCACCTCCTCTACCAGTCCGTCCACCTGTCCTTCCTCCTCATGGTGCCGCTACACGAGGGAAGACATAGGTAACGTTAGGTAGGCGAGAAGTTTAATATATAGGATAACTTAATATACTATAATACGCATAATACGGTCCTAAAGTGTCAACACCGATTTGTGTGAACGATATTACCAAGTACGCGTGGGTTGTGATACATCTATAACTATGTTGGCCACCGTATTTATATTTTCATCCTTTCCAAGTTGTACTCGGTATTGGGCTCACACATCTCAATGATTGACTTTTCTAATACGATATACTATATAAC
The DNA here is from genome assembly GCA_026074375.1 of Tanacetum coccineum. Lineage (NCBI taxonomy): Eukaryota > Viridiplantae > Streptophyta > Magnoliopsida > Asterales > Asteraceae > Tanacetum > Tanacetum coccineum. Next base: position 81,998 of record BQNB010004835.1, read on the forward strand.
CATAGAAGCAAATATAAGCAGAACACCGCGCAGATTGATCGTATAATGCAACTATATGAAGGTTCTTAGGTTATAGTCTAGGCCAAACCACCTAGTTCTCTATAACCTTGGCTCTAATTACCAATTTTGTCACACCCCGACATAGGCGGAAACACAGTATGCGACGAAAAATAATCAATCATAACACAAGGTACACGATAGAGAAAACTAAAATGCATTAATGAAAAGTGTCATGATGATCTTTAACCTCAAGTACAGACTTGAGTGAAGTCCCAAGAAGAACACATCAAATAGTCTCTACAAATACAACCAAATACCCACGCAGGGTCCATACTAGTCTTAACACAACAATCTTTAAAATTATTTAAATTTTCACTATTTGCTCATACAATATTTAAATTAATGTATATGATTTTAATAATACAATTGGTAACAGTAGTAATTAGGGGTGTCAGTAGTGCCGGTTGACTCAACCGGAACCCGAATCCGAATCAGACAAGGCTTACAGGGTCGGCTTTAATCAGATTTAAAAAGTTTATCGGGTTCCCGAACTCAATAACCCAATATTGTTATTGAGTTATTTATCTTATCGGTTTATCCGGATAAGAACCAGAAAATGGTTTTTTTTCATACTGCCTGTGGTTTTACATGTTACTTGGATTTGTAATTTTGCAACATGCTAATTTATGTTTTCCTATGCTACCTGCTTTTAATTTTTTTTAAGGTACAAGCGATTTTTGCCCACTGTGTTTTAATGCTTTTGTGAGCCATATATAACCCATTTTATATACGCCACATACAGCATAAAATGCCAAAAAAGTGAAGGGGTTAAAATGTGAACTCAACTACAGTGTTAAGAAATGGTTGTAAACATACCTTTTGTTAAACATTAATCCAAAATATCGAACTTCTTATTAGAGACACTGTAACGACCTAAACCCGCTCCGGAGAGTAGGCCGAAACGTCATAATCATGGTGTCATATCAAAGCATAATAAAGGCATAAAGTCATAAATGATAACATAGAACAAAGTGGAAAGCCGAAATCAAACATCGGCTCCCGATTATGAGATCAACATGAATAACGTAAAAGAAGTCTAAAGGACTAAAACATGTGTCCAAGATAGTATAGCACAACAAAGTGTCTGCGATAAAAAGAAAGGAAGCTAAATGGTCACTTCCTAAGCACACACTCTCTCAAGCCCAATCTCCCTCTAGATACCTGCCGTATAAGAAAGAGAAAGAAATACGGCTGAGCATAACGCTCAGTGAACGGATATAATAACAATGTAAGTAATAAGTATGAATCCTGGATAATAAATATAAAGCAGCGGAAAGATCATGAGTGTCATGAGGAAACCTGGAGAATACATCATGAAGGAATAGGAAATAAACATGTAATACATGGTAACGTGAAGTCAGAGATGTCATGAGATATCATGGATAGTATAAACATAAATAATAAGGAATGCCCACGAGCTCATATAATCATACATGTCATAATAATAATGTCGTGAATACATGCATATAATAGAGGGGCTGCCTCAACATGTAATAGAGGGGTGACCTCTTATAATAATATGGGTGGAGGGATCAGCTCCAATGTGATGGGATGTAGAGCACACACCAACCAATCACCATGAACGTGTAAACATGTAAACTAGGATGCACCCATACGCCCCTGAATAATAATGGCCAAACATGAAATATAATCTGGTAACATGAAAAGGGACGCCGCGTGAAATCACTCTCAACGCGAAAGAGTCGTGACACAGGTGCCTCATGTGTCACGGTCATGGTACCTCCATGACTAGGTGGTAAGTCATGTAAATCATGGTCATGCGTATATATAGCTCGGGCAATAGAATAAGTCTTGAAATCAAACATGTAAAGGATCATGGCAAAAGACATAAAAATGGGGAAGCATAGCAGTTCTGGGGATGAATCATGAAAAGAAAGAATGTCCTTACTGAAAGGACGGAATATCCGTACCTTATGTCCAGCAGTAACGGAAAGAGATGGATAAGAAGATGGAAGCTACTCCTGCTTAATGCGATCTACATGTTAAAGGACATATATAAGTTACTTGTTCATGATTAAGGTTACTTTCCATTTTTAGCAACTTTCTATTTTTAGCAACTTTCTATTTTTAGTAACTTTCTATTTTTAGTAACTTTCTATATTAGTACGTTCCATGATTAACATATTCCATGATTAGTATTCTTGTTATATTGGGTACTTTCCAAAAATAGCAGCTTCTAATTATAGTAAGTTTCCAAAAATAGACTTTCCTTAATTAACTTTCCATAAATGATAACTTCCTGATTTAATAAGTTTCCATAATTACACTTCCCAAAAATAGACTTTCTAAAAATAGCAGGTTTCTATATATAGTAAGTTTCCATAAATAGCAGGTTTCTATAAATAGCAGGTTTCTATAATTAGCAGGTTTCTATAAATAGCAGGTTTCTATAAATAGTAAGGTTTACATAAATAATATCAAAATGACATTTTCTACCCCCAACTTATTTTTCTCAGATCATAACAAATATAATAACATGCTTAAATCAGACCCCAAAGTTTCAGAAATTACAAAACACCCCCTTATACTTTTAAAACTCATTTTTTCTTTTCTTTTTTCTTTTTTAAAATCGGGTAACAAATAAGTGCACAAAACCCTAATTAAAATTTTCCCCAATAATTACACAATTTTTATACATTCATTAGCATGTATTGGACCTGGGAAAATATAAAAACCCTAACCCTAATTCGTTTTTCAATTATTTCTTCCTTTTCTCTTTATTTCGCAAATCGGCAAAACCCTTAAATCCCAAATAATTATTTCGAGTCCTCTAAAAATTTAACCAACAATTGATCTGAGATATACATGATATATTCCACCTTAGAAAATTATAAAATCAATTTTACAAATTGTTTTATTGCCGATTACACAATTAATCTAAAATTAGGGTTTCGAACATATATTTATTCATATGATCAAATTAACATGCATGGATATTTTTCTTGTGTTTATACTGAATTATAATGATGAAAAACAAGTCATAAAATTACCTTTGATAATTATTGATGATTCTATGGATTTATGAAATTCGGTTGAATTAATCGAACAAAACCAATACCTAAAATCGAACCAAGCCTCCACAATCTTTCTCACTATTTTTCCCACAATCCTTGACCTTCAATACACCTTAGAAAATCGTTCAAATCCTGGAGAAAATTTTGGATGCCTCCTCTCTTGATTTTTCTTTGTGCCGACTATGTGTTTTTTAGGGTTTTGCAAAATAAAATGATAAGATAATTATAAGGAACCCATTTTCTATAATATGGCCGAGATTTTTAAGGTTTTAAAAAGTATAATACAGATTTTATAGTTTATCATGTTTATTTTGCATTTATCTTTACTTATTTACTTTAATTATTAATTATAATACATATATAATTAATGTAATAAATTGGCATACATAATATATATACATAAGTATTTATTTTTCTTGTATAACATAATGTATTTTATTCTTACATAAATTTCATAATTGTTACTTGTTGTATTTTCATAATTTATAGCATTAAAATGAATTTATTTAAGCTTTTATGCATTTTCTTTCATTAGGGCATTAGGTATTTTACTCTTATTGAGGATTTTTAGGCTTTACAACTCTTCCCCCCTAACAATGAAAAATTCGTCCTCGAATTTAGAAACATGATACGAGATGAAAAGAAATACCAGATCATGGAGAAAAATGATGGATAGAAGTCCTATAGACTCTCGGTCTCAAGTAGTTCCCGTCGGGATGATTCCTCCCAAATCCCGGTGCCACAAACCCTCCCCCCCCCACCTACCACCCCCCCCCACCCCCCCCTCCCCTCCCCCCCCCCCCCCACCAGGAGACTTTTGACAAAAGGGATCGTCTTGTTCCTCATGACTCTGTCCTGACGGTCTAGAATAGACTCAGGCTCTTCCGTGTAAGATAAATCCTCACGGATCTGATCGAATGGATATGAGGCAAACGTGAAGAGGATGATACTTTGTAACCTTGAGTAAATTTGATACGTGGATAATCTTTGTGACTGAGATAGCTGAGGAGTATAGCCAATCGATAAGAAACCTCACCAACGCGATCAAGAATCTCAACGGTCTATGAATCGGAGGACTAAGCTTGCCTTGATACCAAAACGCCTTGAACTCCACGTGTAGGTGAATACCTTTCAGAAACATGCTCACCCGGCTGGAACTCTAACGCTCTGCGATGCCTGTCGGCGTAACTCTTCTGACGAGTCTGAGCTTCCTTAAACTTTTCCCTGGCGACGGGCGACCTTTTCATTATCACCTCGAATCATCTCCGTGCCCTCAAGAATATTCGTTCACCGGAACCTGATTCCCAAACAAATAGGAGCAAGACCATTTCCTACCATACAACATCTCAAAAGGAGCGCATTTAATGCTCGCATGCCAACTGTTATTGTAGGCAAACTCTACTAGACATATATAGTCATCCCAATTTCCTGCCCATTCTAAAGCACATGAACGTAACATATCCTCTAATGTTTGAATCGTACGCTCCGACTGTCCGTCGGTCTCAGGATGAAAAGCTGTACTAAACTTGAGCCTGGTTCCCCAAGCTTTCTGTAAACCTTTCCAGAAACGAGATGTGAAACGTGGATCTCTATCTGACACGATCGCTGATGGTGTACCGTGTAATCGTTTTTTTTTTTATTTTTTTTTGTGAACAATTTTCTTGTTGGAACATTTCTGCTATTTACTAATGGGGTATCCTTACGGTAATAGGAAAGAAAATGGCCGATTTAGTCAAGCGATCTACTTACAACCAGATAGCATCGTGCTTCCCTCTGAGTTCCGTGGTAACCCGTAACAAAAACCATGGATATTTCGTGCCCACTTCCATACAGGAATCTTAACGTTGCAATAGCCCCACTTGCACGTTGGTGTTCAATCTTAACCTGCTGACATGTTAAACACCTTTTGAACCAAACGTAGCACATCGCGCTTCATACCACTCTCACCAAAGTGTCTGCTTGCGCATCGTGGTAAACTCTTCGTCAAAACTGGATGAATCGAAAATGGAGAACTATGAGCCTCAGTCATCAAGGCTTCCTGAAGTGTAGGATCCTCTGGTACGCATAATTTAGTACGCGAAACTCGGTCTGCTGATCAATATTCTGAATAATTGCCCAGATTTCTCCGTCATCCTTCTGAGCTGTCTTGATCTTGAAATTAGGGTTTAAGCTCAACCCTCAGATAGGCCAGAACCATTCTGTCCACGAAACACATAACTCGATATCAAACGCGCAACGGTACAAATAATCTCTTCTTCCACCTTGATGCCAGCTATCATTCCCGACTTCCTACTCAAAGCATCAGCCACTACATTCGCTTTACCCGGATGGTACTGAATGTTGGTGTCATAATCCTTTAGTAACTCCAACCAACGTCTCTGTCTCATATTCAATTCTCGCTTGAGTGTGAAAATGTATTTGAGACTCTATGATCGGTAAAATTAATCACATGATTTCGCTATTAAAGTTAGTGTCCTCAAATTTTGAGAGCGAAGACAAACGGCTGCTACTCCAGTCACTGAGTAGGATGAGTTCACTATAGGGCTTTAGTTCGTCGTGAGCTTAGGCAATCACTTTCCATGCTGCATGAGTACACACCCAAGACCCTTCTTAGAAGCATCACTGTAAATCTGGGAAATCCACCTGTACCAGATGGGAGAGTAAGAATAGGCGAGGAAACCAAACGTTGCTTAAGCTCTTCAAAGCTCTTTTCTCGCTCTTCATTCCATACAAACTTCTCACCTTTTCGCATAAGCTTGGTTAAGGGTAAGGCTAATCGTGAGAAACCCTCTACGAATCTGCGGTAATAACCTGCTAATCCAAGAAAACTTTGTACTTCGGTCACAAACGTCGGTCTGGCACATTTGGTGATAGCCTCAACTTCGCCGGATCCATAGTAATTCCTTATGCTGAAACAATGTGACTCAAGTAATGCACCTTACTCAGACCAAAATTCGCACTTTGAAAAACTTGGGCGATATAATTTTCATGTTGTAAATTGTAGGCAACATGCGGAGGATGTCTCCTCGTGTTCCTCTATCAGAACTTAGAGAAGACCAGAATATCATCAATGAACACAATGACGAACTTGTCCAAGAATTCATGAAAAACTCGGTTCATCAGGTCCATAAATACAGCTGGAGCATTCGTGAGACCAAAAGGCATAACCAAGAATTCATAATGACCATAACGTGTGCGAAAAGCAGTCTTGGAAATGTCCTGCTCTTTCACTCGCAACTGATGGTAACCAGATCGTAAATCAATTCTTTGGAAAAATGTTTAGCGCAGATGCCTGATCAAATAAATCATCGAACGTGGAAGGGATAACGATTACGAATGGTGATTTGTTCAATCTTGTAGTCGATACATATCTCATGCTACCATTCCTTCTTTTGACAAACAGAACCGGTGCACCCCATGGGTGATACACTCCGGGCGAATAAAAACCTCGCTTCCAACACTCCTTAACTGATCCTTCAACTCTTTTAACTCAATTCGGTTGCCATGCGATAAGGAGCTTTGGGTGATTGGCTCAGCTCACGGGAATAAGCTCAATGTTAAACTCACATTCTCGAATAGGAGGTATTCCTGAAGTTCTTCCGGAAATACGTCCTGAAATTCGGGAAAGTAATCGGCTGTCATGAATGAAGAAAACGTCAGAAGTCGTGTCAGAGATGTAGACCAGAAAACCTTCACAGCCATTGCGATAGTAAGGTACGTGCTTTTAAAGCGGAAAATGATCTTATATGATTTTCCGGTAAGGAACAATTGATAATTAAATTCAGGAGCAAGATATCGCCGAATATAACACGACGGGAATGACAGTCAATCATAGCACGGTGTGCTGCTAACCAGTCTATACCCAGAATTATGTCAAATTCACACATATCCAAGGGAAGTGCATTAACTGAACGAATCTTGTCATCAAACTGTAGAGGAAGATCTCTATATACATGGGTAATACGTGCGGAGTCTTTCATGGGCGTGGATATACATAATACATGATCAAGTAATATAGGTGTCATAGTAAAACATGAGGCAAACTTGGTAGATATCACAGAATGTGTCGCACCCGTATCAAATAAAACAAATACTGCACGTCCGAAGATAAATAATGCACCCGTGATGGTACCTGAAGTATTGGCGGCCTGATCCTGAGTAAGTGCAAAGACACGGCCTGATGCGTCTGGCTTCTTGTCAGCATGACCAGACGAACTAGCACCAATGTTCTTCTTGCAGTCCCGCTGAAGATGACCAGCCTGGCCACATTTGAAGCAAGTACCAGCAGCACGACGACACTCTCCTGGGTGTCTACGTCCACATGTGTTGCAAACAGGGTGAGTATAACCCTCAGAGGGTACCCTGGACTGCTGGGGGGGAGGGGCTGGGAACCTGATTCAAAGATAGATCATGAGACATGAACTTTGAGACATATAGAGAATAAACTTGTTATTTCAAATGATTTACCCGAGTTGGTAGATCGGTGGGATTGCTGACCTCTGTTTCTTTGGTCGCGTCCAGCACCAGAATTCCTGTTACCATGACGTGATGTTAGATTCATATCATATAACAGATAAAGACGATAACGATTAAGATTTGACCTGTTGTTGTCACGAGAGTAGTTGTTGTTATTGTTGTTACGGTAGTTACACCCGCCCTGCCGGTCAGGGGGACCTTGCCGGTCATTTTTTCTGATCATGACCCCGGTAAACTATTTGCTGAGTGGCCGACTGATATCGGTCCTCTTATGCTCTTGTCTGAACGTTCGGACCATATCATAGTCGATCCCTGTCACGACCAGCATTCTAAGTTGCGTGCAACATCCGCAAACTGAAGCAACTTCCGTAAACTGTATACACATGACATGGTCAAGGATTGACTTATGAAGACCCCAACGAAAGTTCTTCGCCTGTTCTTCTGCAGTGCCAGCAGCCTGTCCAAGAAAACCAGCTAGGCGGAGGAAACGCTGCATGTACTCAGTACTATTTTCACTCGCCCTTTGGCGGATGGAATGGTACTCCCTCTTCAAGCGCTCTTGCTCGGCTCGAGGGAAAAACTGAAGAAAGAACAGCTCTTTGAAAGCTGCCCAAGTCAAAGTAAGGACCCACGCATCTCCTCCTTTGGCCTGCTTATAGGCCTTCCACCAAGCCAACGCGTCACCCTCGAACTTATACACAGCCAATCTGGTCTTAAAAGCATCATTACAATCCATCACGTCGAAGATCTTCTCCATATGGGAGATCCAATTCTCAGCATCAACAGGGGCTACTGCCTTCTCGAACGAACGGGGTTTCTGCTTATTGAAGCGCTCAAGCCAAGTATGAATAGTGACTGGTGGAGGATTACTACCCGAAGCTACAGCACCAGTGCGGTACTCTTCGCGAACCTGCTCGCGAATCTGTGGGAGCATGGCATCCACGGCTGGAGGGGGGGAGGATGCCTGAACGCCGCAGCGAGTTCAGCATCGTCACGGTGTTCACCATCTGACATTTGCAAAAAGGGTTTAATGATTAAACGGTTAAAAGGTCAAAACGCGACAGAAGATAAACGTCGATTCTGAAGGAACCTAATGTCTACCCAATCCTCACAGGTCAAGTTTTAGAGCCTACAGGTCGAAACCTTTAGCTCTGATACCATAATTGTAACAACCCACTCCGGAAAGGAGGCCGAAACGTCATAATCATGGTTCTTTTTATGTGTCATTCAAAGCATAATAAAGGCAATAAAGTCATATAATGATAACATAATAGGACAAGGTGGAAAGCCGGAATCAAACATGGCTCCCAAGTATGAGCTCATCTTGAATAACGTAAGAAGTCTAAAGGACGAAAACATGTGTCCAAGATAGTTATAGACATCAAAATGTATGCGTTATGAAGAAAGGAAGCTAAATAGGTTCACTTTATAGCGCACACTCTCTAGCCCATCTCCCTCTAGATACCTGCCGTATAAGAAAGAGAAAGAAAATACGGCTGAGCATAACGCTTAGTGAACGGATATAATAACAATGTAATTAATAAGTATGAATCCTGGATAGTAAATACAAAGTAGCGGAAAGATCAAAAGTGTCATGAGGAAACCTGGAGAATGCGTCATGAAGATAGGAAATAAACATGTTAAAGCCATGGTAATACCGAAGAATAAAGATGTCATGAAATATCATGGATAGTATAAACTATAAAATAATAAGGAATGCCCACGAGCTCATATAATCATACATGTCATAATAATAATGTCGTGAATACATGCATATAGTACAGAGGGGCTGCCTCAACATGTAATAGAGGGGTGACCTCTTATAATAATATGGGTGGAGGGATCAGCTCCAATGTGATGGGATGTAGAGCACACACCAACCAATCACCATGAATGTGTAAACATGTAAACTAGGATGCACCCATACGCCCCTGAATAATAATGGCCAAACATGAATTTTAACGTAGTAACATGAAAGGGACGCCGCGTGAAATCACTCTCAACGCGAAAGAGTCGTGACACAGGTGCCTCATGTGTCACGGTCATGGTACCTCCATGACTAGGTGGTAAGTCATGTAAATCATGGTCATGCATATATATATATAGCTCGGGCAATAGAATAAGTCATGAAATCAACCCATGCTAAAGGGATCATGGCACAAAAGACAATAAAAATTGGGGAAGCATTAGCAGTTTATGGGGGATGAATCATGAAAAGAAAGAATGTCCTTACTGAAAGGACGGAATATCCGTACCTTATGTCCAGCAGTAACGGAAAGAGATGGATAAGAAGATGGAAGCTACTCCTGCTTAATGCGATCTACATGTTAAAGGACATATATAAGTTACTTGTTCATGATTAAGGTTACTTTCCATTTTTTTTGTAACTTTCTATTTTTAGTAACTTTCTATAATTAGCATGATTCCTTGATTAGTACGTTCCATGATTAACATATTCCATGATTAGTATGTTTCATGATTAGTATTCTTGTTATATTGGGTACTTTCCAAAAATAGCAGCTTCTAATTATAGTAAGTTTCCAAAAATAGACTTTCCTTAATTAACTTTCCATAATTGATAACTTCCTGATTTAATAAGTTTCCATAATTACACTTCCCAAAAATAGACTTTCTAAAAATAGCAGGTTTCTATATATAGTAAGTTTCCATAAATAGCAGGTTTCTATAAATAGCAGGTTTCTATAATTAGCAGGTTTCTATAAATAGCAGGTTTCTATAAATAGCAGGTTTCTATAAATAGTAAGGTTTACATAAATAATATCAAAATGACATTTTCTACCCCCCAACTTATTTTTCTCAGATCATAACAAATATAATAACATGCTTAAATCAGACCCCAAAGTTTCAGAAATTACAAAACACCCCCTTATACTTTTAAAACTCAAATCGGGTAACAAATAAGTGCACAAACCCTAATTAAAATTTTCCCCAATAATTACACAATTTATATACATTCATTAGCATGTATTGGACCTGGGAAAAATATAAAAACCCTAACCCTAATTCGTTTTCCAATTATTTGCTTCCTTTTCTCTTTATTTCGCAAATTTGGCAAAACCCTTAAATACCAAATAAATTATTTGAGTCCTCCTAAAAATTAACCACAATGATTCTGAGATCTACATGATATATTCCACCTTGAAAATTTAAAATTCAATTTTACAAATTGTTTTTTTTGCCAGATCTACACAATTACTCTAAAATTCAGGGTTTCGAACATATATTTATTCATATGATCAAATTAACATGCATGGCTATTTTTCTTGTGTTTATACTGAATTATAATGATGAAAAACAAGTCATAAAATTACCTTTGATAATTATTGATGATTCTATGGATTTATGAAATTCGGTTGAATTAATCGAACAAAACCAATACCTAAATGAAACCAGCGCTCCACAATCTTTCTCACTCATTTTTTCCTCAATCCTTGATCTTCCATTACACCTTATAAATCGGTTTCAAGCCTGGAGAAAATTCTGGATGGCCTCCTCTCTTGTTTTTTCTTTGGTGCCGACTATGTGTTTTTGTTAGGGTTTTGCAAAATAAAATGATAAGATTATTTATAAGGAACCCATTTTCTATAATATGGCCGAGATTTTTAAGGTTTTAAAAAGTATAATACAGATTTTATAGTTTATCATGTTTATTTTGCATTTATCTTTACTTATTTACTTTAATTATTAATTATAATACATATATAATTAATGTAATAAATTGGCATACATAATATATATACATAAGTATTTATTTTCTTGTTAGTAACATAATGTATTTTGTCTTACATAAATTCATAATTGTTACTGGTTGTTATTTCATAAATTTATAGCATTAAAATAAATTTATTTAAGCTTTTATGCATTTTTCTTTCATTAGGGGCATTTTGGTCATTTTACTCTTATTGAGATTTTTAGGTTTTACAAATAATGATGCTTTGTTTTTGTTTTGGATGTTACTAACATGCATGTTTGATTAATATAAATACCGGGGCTATGGACGGATTTGAACTTTTGAAGTAAATATAATTGCATGCATTGATCTGACTGTGATGGTTTGGATGGGCAATGGTTGTAGTATACATGTAGTGACAAAATTAATTACGGAATGTTTACCAAAGTTACAATATTACTGTTAAAAAACATTTCATGTTTGAAAAAATAAAATATGTCTAGTTACTCTCGTTCAATTTGTTAAGTGTGTTCATTATTTATCGTAATATTATTGTTTTGAGAGTGTATCAATTACATATATGTGTTTAATATATGTGCACTTTTAGTGTTGAACATGTTCTTTTATTTATTACTACTATAGGCTAATTTGCATATAATGTGAGAAGCCATGCATAGCTTATATATATAAGAGTAAACTACACCAGTGGTCCTTGTGGTTTGCGTTGACCAACACCGGTAGTCCCTTGACCAAACTAATTGCACCGTTGGACCTTAAGTGGCAAACGTTAGGCGTGGCTGGTCCCTCATTTCTTGGGGGTCCATAAACCGCTAGTTAAGTTTATTAACGGACAAGGGGTCATATCGTCTTTTCCCACCCACTGATACCATTCTTTTAAGACGTAACTACACCAGTGGTCCTTGTGGTTTTTTAAAAAGTTCGAAAATTTTGAATTTTTTTTTTTTAAACTTGAAAAAAAGTTCGGAAATATGAAAAAAAAATTCAAAAATTGGAAAAAAAGTTCGAAAATTTGAAAAAAGTTGATTTTTTTCAAATCGAAAATTGGAAAAATATTCAAATTAGAAAAAAAATAATTTAGACAAAATTTGAAAAATTAATTTTTCTAAATTAAAAAAAATTGGAAAGTTTGAAAAAAATATGGAAATTTGGAAAAATGTTCGAAATATATAAAAAAACAACAATCGGAATTTGGTAAAAAAAATTGAAAAACAAATCGATATTTTTTCAAAACGAAAAGATAAAAAAGTTCTCGAAAATAAAAACTATTGGCAACATGAAAAAAAAATCGATATTTTTCAAATCGAAATCTAAGAAAAAAAAGTTCGAAAATTTTAAAAACAAATCGATATTTTTTGTTGAAAATTTGAAAAAAAAATTCAAAATCATGAAAAAAAGTTCGAAAATATGAAAAAATCGAAAATTTGAAAAAAATCGATATTTTCAAATCGAAAAAAAAAAATCTAATTTTTTTCAAATTTTCGATTTGAAAATATCGATTTTTTTTAATTTTTGATTTTTTCATATTTTCGAATTGTTTTTCATGTTTTTGAACTTTTTTCAAATTTTCAAAAAAAAATATCGATTTGTTTTTCAAATTTTCGAACTTTTTTTTTCAAATTTTCGATTTGAAAAATATCGATGTTTTTTCAAGTTTCCAATATTTTTTTTTCGAACTTTTTTATATTTTCGATTTGAAAAAATATCGATTTGTTTTTTTGTTTTTTATATTTTCGAACATTTTTTCCAAATTTCCAATATTTTTTTCAAACTTTCCAACTTTTTTTAATTTTCAAAAATATTAATTTTTCAAATTTTCTAAAGAGTAAACTACACCAGTGGTCCTTGTGGTTTGCGTTGACCAACACCGGTAGTCCCTTGACCAAACTAATTGCACCGTTAGACCTTAAGTGGCAAACGTTAGGCGTGGCTGGTCCCTCATTTCTTGGGGGTCCATAAACGCTAGTTAAGTTTATTAACGACAAGGGTAATATCGTCTTTTCCCACCCACTGATACCATTTATTAAAGAGTAAACTACACCAGTGGTCCTTGTGGTTTTCGTTGACCAACAAACATAATTTTTTTTTCCGAATGTTTATAATTTAAAATTTTGAAAAAAAAATCAAAAATTAAAAAAATTTGAAAATTAGAAAAAAAATAATATCGAAAATTTGAAAATTAGAAAAAAAATTATTTGGAAAATTTGAAAATCTTTTTTTTTCGAAAAATCGATATTTTAGAAAATTCGAAAAAATGTTGGGAAAATTTGAAAAAAAGTTCAAAATTTTGAAAAAAAATCGATGTTTTTTAAAACTTGAAAAAAAGTTCGGAAATATGAAAAAAAAATTCAAAAATTGGAAAAAAAGTTCGAAAATTTGAAAAAAGTTGATTTTTTTCAAATCGAAAATTTGGAAAATATTTCGAAAATTAGAAAAAAAATAATTTAGAAAATTTGAAAAATTAATATTTTTGAAAATTAAAAAAAGTTGGAAAGTTTGAAAAAAATATTGGAAATTTGGAAAAAATGTTCGAAAATATAAAAAACAAAATCGGAAATTGGTAAAAAAAATTGAAAAACAAATCGATATTTTTTCAAATCGAAAATATAAAAAAGTTCGAAAATATAAAAAAATATTGGAAACTTGAAAAAACATCGATATTTTTCAAATCGAAAATTTGAAAAAAAAGTTCGAAAATTTGAAAAAGTTCAAAAACATGAAAAAAAAAAGTTTGAAAATATGAAAAAATCGAAAATTAAAAAAAAATCGATATTTTCAAATCGAAAATATTGTTTTTTAAATTTTCATAATTTTTTCGATTTGAAAATATCGATTTTTTTAATTTCGATTTTTTTTCATATTTGTCGAACTTTTTCCAAATTTTTTTTCTAATTTTCGAAAATATTTTCCAAATTTTCGATTGAAAAAAATCAATTTTTTTCAAATTTTCAACTTTTTTTCCAATTTGAATTTTTTCGTTTGATGCCCGTTTACATTGAATGCTAATTTTTTAGCTTACGCGATTTAGCGTATCGATTAAAATTAAAAGCGAACGCGTACGCGAAAATAAAATAAATAGTGAATTTAAATAGCGTCGTAAATGACCTGAAAATATGAAATGTTACAAAATAGAGGTGGTAGAGAGGGGAAAAGGGGGAAAAGAGTTAAGAAAATAGGCGGGAAAAAATATGTGGGTGGGAAAGGTCGATAATACCCCTGGCGTTAATAACCTTAACGGGCGTTTGTTGGTCAACGAAAACCACAAGGACCATTGGTGTAGTTTACTCTTTAATAAATGGTATCAGTGGGTGGGAAAAGACGATATTACCCTTGTCGTTAATAAACTTAACTAGCGTTTATAGACCCCTAAGAAATGAGGGACCAGCCACGCCTAACGTTTGTCACTTAAGGTCCAACGGTGCAATTAGTTTGGTCAAAGGACTAACGGTGTTGGTCAACGCAAACCACAAAGACCACTGGTGTAGTTTACTCTTTTCAAAAACTTTAGCTCCGCCCCTAATTATGGCAAACTCAAACACACATTATATGATTGATTAGTTTTCAATAGATATTGTAAATTATAAATCTGAATGTGTTTATGAAGCAATCTAATTCTGATTATTTTAGAATATCGCCATTAATCTAAACTGATTAGTACTTTATTAAAATATTTCAAACACGATCTTTCTTGTATGATCAGATTCTTTTTTGTCAAATTGCATAGCTCTGCCATTATTACAGATCTGTATCTCTACTTATCATATTTCGTACACCAATATTTAAATCTACTGTATGTTGCTTAGTACATGAACATAATATATTAATGTACGTGGTCAAATTCAGTGTCTTCAACATTAGTTATCCAAATGGAATCTGTATACTGTGAAACAAACAAAAGAGTCGTGTGCAGCTGCTCCTAGTCCGGTTCAAGTTAAAGTTTAACTCGGAACGAACTCTATAGTTATAATACCAAAATTTGGAGTTCAAATGACTTAAGAACACGAACAAACACAATTCGTTTGTTAGGTGGGTTCAAAACTACTCCAAAAGGTTTAAATCAGCGGGGAAATCCTGACCCGTGCACCTTTTTGGATGTCGGCTGACCCTTCCCCAAAGAGTCAAAGACATAGTTCCACATGTTCCAGTGACCTTTTAGCCAGGAGTTGGAATTGAACCCATAACTTATTTCTCCAAAAGCAGAGTGATACCATTAGTGCAAAACTAAAACTAGTAACGTGTATATACAATACAAGCCGAGTACTAAATTTGCACTAAGACTATAAATTTATACAGTGTGTTCAGCTAAACTTGCTCGGCTTTATGTAACTATGCCCCTAGTTAGGAGACATAGGAAACTTGTACTGGTATTACCAAATTCGGTTCAAATATGCCTAAATTGGTTATAACTACTTATGAGCGTACACCTTAACTCTATAGTTCAATACTTCGATTGATATGATTATAAACTCAACTAGCTGTTTTTGACATAGGTGAGTTTAAGGTGTTCAACTAAACACTGAAAGAAATCCGATTTTAGGTTAGAATGAAATATGTGAATTTTGTGTAAGTTTGTTGTAGAAGCAAATTAAACCAATATTATAAAGTCATTTTTTTATGGGTTAATACACAAAAATGTTACTAAAGTTTGCCCAAATGTTCACCTAAGTTACTAAAGTTTTTTTCGTTACAAAAAGGTTACTCAAGTTTACTCAAGTATACCGGTGAATTTTTTTAAGGGTAAATAAGCCAAATAATAAGCCTCTTTGAAAAGGTTCAGTAACCCAAAAAATAAATCTGTATACTTAAGTAACATCTTTGTAACTGTTTTAAAGGTTGAGTAAACCAAATGATAAATTCGTATACTTGAGTAACCTTTTTGTAACGAAAAAAACTTTAGTAACTTAGGTGAACATTTTTGGCAAACTTTAGTAACATATTTGTGTATTAACCCTTTTTTTATTTACCTTGTTTCTGACTTAAATTATGAGTCGACTAATCTTAAAATGACTATCTTTTTTATAGCAAAGAGTTAACGCATACGTAAAAAAAAGCATTAGCTCGTAGGTTTGACTTGTTTACTTCTTTATCTCTTGTTTTTTGTCCCCTTATTGAGAATCAGTAAAAGCGAAAATTTAGGTCCGTTGATGTTTTTCCGAGGCCTTTGAGTTAAAGTTAGCGTATTGAGATTAGATTTGAGTAGAGTAGGGGTGTGCATCGGCTCAAAACCGAACCGAACCGACAAAAACCGAACTGAACCGAAAACCGAGTTTAGGGAAAAGCATGAACCGAAACCGAACCGAAGTTTATCGAGAAAAACCGAAACCGAACCGAACCGATAAAAACCGAACCGAATAGATAGTTTAGGCGTATTTTTCTTGGTTTTAACCGGAACCGAAACCGAACCGACAAAACCGAAACCGAAAATTACAAATATTTTTCTTGGTTTTAGGCGTATTTTTCTCGGTTTGTCGGTTCGTTTCGGTTTTCGGTTAACTTTGCTCAGCCCTAGTAGAAAGTGCCGTTCGATATTGGTAAAGCTGTTCTTACAAGGACCAGGCAATTTAACATGACTTTTATTTACAACAAGCAAGATTATCCGCGCGTTGCTGCGGGGCGTTAATTTCTCGTGAGTTGTTGCGGGCCATTAATTTATTATTTATTTTTTTTAATTTTGTGCGGGTTTATTTTTTCGGTCTTTGTAGCGTTAATTTCTTTTTTCTTGTGCGAATTTATTTTTCCGATCCCATGTTTAATAGTTTGGTTTTTTTTATATGCGTTTATGTGTTGGGCCTCAGGTGTAAAGGTTTGTTTTTTTTGCTATATCGGTTTTTTTTAATATAATTTTGTGGAATTTGAGTAAATAGGTATCATATATTCGGGCTTATGGTTTTT
Organism: Tanacetum coccineum; assembly: GCA_026074375.1. Classification (NCBI taxonomy): domain Eukaryota; kingdom Viridiplantae; phylum Streptophyta; class Magnoliopsida; order Asterales; family Asteraceae; genus Tanacetum; species Tanacetum coccineum. Next base: position 99,170 of record BQNB010004835.1, read on the forward strand.
AGTGGCGTAAAACGACACCATTTAATACAATCTAGAGTTGTACGTTACGGGCTAATTTTATCCCGAATAATTTTATTTTTGTCTTTGTTTTTTTTAAGTTAGCATAGACCGGGTTTTTTTTTCTCGTCGTTTATTTTAAAGTTATTAAGTAGTTTAAGGTTTTTTTGATTTAAAAAAAAAGGCATATATATATATTAAAATTCAACATTTTTTATAAAATCGTACGTATGCTAGAAACATTGCAATATTAGGCTCGTTTTGTTAGCAATTCGAAGATCTTTTTCGCGGATGATTTTTAATTTGAATGAACAATATCTCAACTCACGCCCAAAAATTAAACTTAAATTAACCTTCGTGATTCTTTGACCACTCATTTGATAGTTAAACTACTCGGGCCAAGTTGTAATAAAAGGAAAATCCAGCCCATGTGATCCAATCCAAAATCATATATCAATCCAGTTAATACATCCTAATCGGTAGGATATAAAACACCTCAACCCTAAATATTGCCACATTTTAACTTAATAATCACACTGCCTCAAATCATCCGCCTCTCTCTTCCGATAAAAAAACATTGCACATATCCATCGTCTTTTTGCTACAAACCACACTCCATTTATTTATTAAATCAATCAAGATGAAACCCCAATTTTGTAATTCTTTCTTATATATCTCAACCGTGAGTCACAAACACCCTTTATAAATGTTGCATTAATCGACGAAGAACTCAGAAGACATGTGGCTTCAAGATCCTGTGAAGGGTCTCGGGTAGGTTTCGACTTGATTGTTCATTGTTTTATTTGTTTTCTTAAAGCGAACCAAAGTAAGAATGAAACATGGTTGTTTTGTTCTTGCTTTAAGGTATTCGAAAATCAATCAAGAAGCACAACTTCTTATAGATCGATGATGTTAATGCACAACATGAAAGAAGAGAAAGCTGAGATCTTTTTGTTTTGTTATTTTCGGGTCTTGTTGAGGTATAATGAATTTGGAGGAGTCGGTTGTTGAGATGTGGCGATCGGTATGGATATAGATTGTTGGATTTGTGTTGATGTGAAGCTGTTGATTGATGATGTAAAGCTCTTTTTTTTTGCTAATCCGATGAACAGGAAAAATCATTTTTTTTTTGCCATCTTCTTGTTTTTTTTGGCACGAAAGACAAACCCACAACATATGGGCCATGAAAGTGGGCTGGGTTATGAGTGTTGGGCTGGGCCAAGCACAGTGCTTAAAATGAACAGTGGCGGGAGGATAGAAACGATGTCGTTTTACTTCTAAAATGTGTAGGATACTAATACTTTTACATTAAAGAAATAAACCCACCGAAATTTGCTTGGTCTGGAAATTTAACATGACTTTTATTTACAATATTTTTACATTAAAGAAATAAAAAGTAATCATTTATTAAAAGACAAAATATACTCCTTGAAACAATACAATTAATTTATCTCTCTCTCTCTTGTCTAACATTTACGGCCAAAGTTTCTCCGGCCAGTTTCCGGCCAATAAAAAATAAGCTTTTTGTTCACATTTCGATCTATAAATAACTGGCCAATATCCGACCAACCTATCTCGCACCGAAATTTATTCCAGATCCGTTTTCTCGACTTCTTCTGTTACTGTTACTGACTATCATGTCGTCGGAAAAACACAAAGAATCACCACTTTCTTTTGCATGTCGCCGGGAAACCATCAGAAACTCCAAAAACCACCACATTTTTCTGTCATGTCACCAGGAACCACCATCTTCAGATCAGATGGATTAATCCATGTCACTAGAAATTTCACGCTTTTTAGAATTTTGTTCTTTGAGTTTTTAAGATCTATTGATTTGTCTTGTATAGTTTTTGGTATTAAAAGTGTTTGTGCAGTGAACTCATAGTAAGCTTGTGAGTGATGGATTTTGAGAAAGAGAAAGTGATAGAAAAAAAGACATAGGTTTCTGTGTGAAGTAAAAGAAAGGAAGACTCATTATTACATCAATATTCTTACAAAAATCAATATTACATTAATATCCTTATAAAACCTCAAAACAGTCATGTATATCCAAACATTCAATTTAATCATAAAT
>BQNB010004836.1:0-30358 GCA_026074375.1 Tanacetum coccineum
TATTTTTTACGATTTCGACAGTATTTTTACGTTTTTGCCCGTATTTTTACGTTTTCGTTCGTTTTTTTACGATTTCGACTGTTTTTTTTGTCACTTCCAATATATTAGTTCTTAGCTTGTAATTAAAAGTGTAATAGTTTAGTAAATGAAGCGGGCCGACCCATGGATTACCCATGGAGTCCAACGCCCCATCTTACCCTTGTAACTATAAATACCCTCTCCACACATGGAGAGGGTGTTGGTTTCTAGTTATTTATATGCATTTCTTCCTTTCTCTCTCTAGAAAGCTAACCACTTCTTTCTCTCTCTAGACTCTATCTCTATATTCATTGTATTTGTGAGTGATACTATTCTACAATAGTACTTGGACTTATGCAACTCGTGCATAATCAAGTCTCGTAGCTTTCCAAAATATGGCAACCAATTTCTGTTTTCGAAACATCTTGTTCCATCTGGACGAGTCTCAAATGACTTGTCCATCCCTCGTAAATTTTCTTCCTTAACATTCTCTTCTTTCATTGCCTCAACTTGAGCACTTAAAATTTGAGCAAGGAGGTTGTGTGAATCGTCATGGCTAAGGCTCGTACTCGTCACAGCCTGATCCTTTCTTTGCGGCTTAAGGCATCGGCTACGACATTAACCTTTCCTGGGTGATAACGAATCTCACAATCATAATCACCGAGGAGTTTAATCCATCGACGTTGTCTCATATTTAGTTCCTTTTGGTCGAGAATGTACTAGAGACTCTTGTGATCCGTATACACCATACACTTTGTACCGTATAAGTAGTGTCTCCAAAGTCTACGAGCAAAAACCACAGCACCCAATTCCACATCATGGGTCGTGTCATTCTCTTCATGAACCTTAAGTTGTCGGGAGGCATACGCTATAACTTTTTCTATTTGCATTAACACTGCACCTAAACCGTTAAGCGAAGCATCACAATAAACTACAAAATCTTTAGTTCCTTCTGGCAAAGCCAAAATTAGTGCACTACAAAGCTTTTGCTTTAGTAGTTGGAATGCTTCTTCTTCCTCTTTTCCCCATTCGTACTTCTTGTTCTTATGAGTCAACTTGGTTAAGGGTTTAACTATCAAGGAAAAGCCTTCGATAAACCTTCTGTAATAGCCCACACTTCCTAAAAATCATCGCACCTCGGTTGGAGTTGTTGGTGCAGCCCAATTTTTGATAGCCTCGATCTTAGCAGGATCGACATGAATGCCTTGACTATCTATTACATGGCCGAGAAATTATAATGACTTCATCCAAAATTCACACTTAGAGAATTTTGCGTACAATTGCTCATTCTTTAGTAATTCTAAGATGGCCTTCAAATGTTCCTCGTGTTCTTTCTTGCTTCGAGAGTAGATCAAAATATCGTCAATGAACACGATCACAAACTTGTCAAGATAAGGTTTGCACACCCAATTCATCATATCCATGAATACCGCCGGTGCGTTGGTCAAACCAAACGGCATTACTTGGAACTCGTAATGACCATAACGAGTCCTCAATGCTGTTTTCGGAATATATTCTTCCCGAACCCGAAGCTGGTAATAACCTGATCGCATGTCGATCTTTAAGTAAACGCTGAAACCTTGTAATTGATCGAAAAAATCATCAATTCTTGGGAGTGGATAACTGTTCTTCACAGTTAATTTATTAAGTTCACGTTAGTCGATACACATTCGAAAAGATCCGTCCTTCTTCTTAACATATAATACTGGAGCTCCCCAAGGTGATGATCTTGGTCGAATAAACACTTTATCCGAAAGTTCTTGCAGTTGTTCGGACAACTGTTTCTTTCTGTCAGAGCTAACCGACACGGTGCACGCGCCACCGGTGTTGCGCCGGGCACCACGTCAATCTGAAATGCTACTTGGCGAGTTGGCGGGATTCCCGGTAAGTCTTCAGGAAACACCTTCGGAAACTCTATGTAACATTTCGTATTTTTAGGTCATTTACGACGCTATTCAATCCACTATTTATTTTAGTCTCGTACGCGTTTACTTTTAATTCTTATTATATAGTTAAATCGTGTAAGCTAAAAACTATCATTTAACGTAAACGGACGCCAAACGAATTAAAGTTTACGTCAAGCAAGCCTTATATTATTTTTACGAAAATAATAATTAACTTTTTATATTTTATTTTTATTTGCTACGTAAAGTTTTTACGGTTGCGATAAAATACATTTAGGCATTCCCGAAACCACCAAAATTTATCTACGCTTCAACAAATACCCACTATTATACCCAATACCTAAAAAATTTCATAAACATTTTCCTTCCCTCCACTAAATCACGGCAACCACAAGACCATAGCACATAAAATTTTCACTTAATATTCTTATTTCTTATCAATTAAAGTCTAGTAGTAGCTAGCAAACAAACATGTTGCCATGTTTTCCTCCTTTTTTTTCTTCAAACGTCCCTCTAGCTCTTGGACTTGGACTTTCTAATGAGTGCATTTGACTAGTCTTATAATATATATGCATGCACTATAGTAAGAAATAAACACAACTCATTTACTAGAAAAATCATGCATCTCTTTGTTTCTCTCCTCTAGCTCACGTCCCACATTAAACCACAAGAACAAATCATAAGTTTTCATTTTATTAAGCATACAAGGGATCATGGGTATTATCTAAAGTACTTGAAAGAGTTTTGGAAGCTTGGGTAATCATTTTAGCAAAGGGTTAAACAAGATCAAGTAGGGTTTATTTGGAGTTTTGATTAGTTCTTTATCATCTTGCTCTCCTAAGGTCATCTAAAACTTTGAGCTTCTCAATACTTTATTTACATATTATACATACTAGTTATCTTGTTAATCACCACTTAGGGTTTTGTTTTCATGAGCTTACAAAATAAAGTGTACATATATGATATTCAAACTATGTACTATGTAGTGATATAATGCTTAAAATACAAAGAACACACTCATTATGGTTATGGTTTAACTTATAAATTCATGAATAAAATACTTGTTGAAAGTTAATTACAAAGTTATATATATGTAAAGAGATTATCATGGACATTACTTGGACTAATGATGGACTAGAAGATCTAAAAATATATGAGACTTGTGGTATAAAATATGGTAGAGGACTTGTAGCAAATTAACTAAGTTAAAAACTTATAAAAATAAATTTATACACATTTTTATTAAAAATTCTCAAACTTACTGTTTTAAATTCGAAACTTAAACAATTATTTTATATTTTATTAAAATACTACATGTTATGAGGATCGTAAGCATATAAAGAACTCGAAAACCAAGCTATAACGAAGAAGTTACGCCATTTACGAATTTTCGATAAAAAGTATTTTATAAAAGTAATTTTATAAACACTGACTACTGTTCATAATAGTGGGCTGTTGGGAGATTTTATTCTTAGATGGAACTTTTAATTACGAATCCATGCATATAAAGAACGCTAAAAACGGAGTTAAAACGAGTAAGATACAACGTTTCAAAGATTCGACATGATATATATAAGCGGTGAAACCGTGCACGCTTCAGCAGCTGCTGAAGCTCACTTTTGAGGGCCTTCGGGTCCGATTGAGTCGAAGTGTAAAACTACAAAGTTGTTCGGAACGACATTTTACATAAACCTGCCGATTTTCATAATTTTCAGATGTATGGTTTGTAAACTAGACACTTTTCCTGACATAAATAGTGTTGGTTCGTTTTTAATAAAAAAATTTGCGAAACATTTTAGAATCATTTATATAATATTTATACGAGTTTTAACTTTAGAAATATTATTTTTCAAGACGATTAAACTACTTATACAATAACATTATACAAATGATAAAAACGTTAAATCAAGTATTTTTAACAAATAAATAAATTATTGGACCAATATACTATTCTAATTTACGAGTACAAATACATGGATATTATTTAACAAGTACGATTTGAATATCATTTCAACTTATAAATTAAACAAAAAGTATTAGTTGGTGGTGTAACATTATAACTTGTGATGTATTATTTATTATAAATACGTTATACTTATACGACCTATACTTAATTAGGTTGCATTCCGTCATTATCGTGACGCATTTTCTGTTATACTCGGATTATTCATTCACTCAAGGTGAGTTCATAGCCCCACCTTTTCTCTTTTTAATGGTTTTCTTAAACTGTTTTCGGGGTGAGAATACATGCTCATTTACTAAGCAAATTTATTGATTTCTACTACTTAAGCGTTACATGACTAGTTTTACTAAAGCTTTTACTTGCTTACTACATGATTTTGAGAACATTGAATACCTATATATGAAACCGAGAGTTTCGAACACATTACTTGTTTTACTTTGGACACAAGTGTTTAAATTGTATGCTATCCAGATTATTGCCTGAATGCTATGGCCTAAGAGCCACGAATACTGGTGCAAATCCCTTATAATTACGAACACGGGTGCAATTCCCTAAGAATTACGAATACGGCTTCGATGTCATGAGCTTAGTGCAATAATATATGTTTTGGACTTCGGAATACGTACTTAGTCCACCATTACTTAAGTCTTGTGGTCCACTTTTAAATACTTCTTGATTTACTGAATCACTACTTGGATTTCGGAACTGACACTTTGAAATGCTATAACGCTACTTTTCTTCTGAAATATTTCTTAAATTATTTCAATACCGCTTTTTACTTAAACCTATGAATTCACCAACATTATTGTTGACGTTTTGCATGTATTTTCTCAGGTTATTACTTTGCTAGCTGAGCTTTGGGAGCATTCGAGTTGCGCGGATATCAAAACTTTAAGAACTCGGTTTTCTTCATGCGATAACCATTTTTCTTTAAATATACAAATGAGTCATGTTTGAACTCTTGTAACTTTTGAAAAAGGAAATTATTGGAACCTGAATTTACTCTGATATTTTAATCGAATGTGCTATTTTAAAACGTCTCTTTTGAGTCGTTTTCTGTAACTTGTACTTTGTGCCTTGAAGTCGCACCCCAATGTTACTATTCCGCTGCCGTCCGATTTTGGGGGTGTGACAGATTGGTATCAGAGCACTGGTTATAGAGAACTAGGTCGTTTTCAAAACCTAGACTATGACCATGTTTTTCAAAATACACTTTGAGTACTATTCGATAAACGTTTTAAAATAAACAAAATGTTTCTATTGCATTATAAATGGGATCCTTTATAAACTCTAATTTTAATATAACGAATGTGAAATTTATTTAAACGTCTCTTTAGAGGTCGTTTTCTGTGACTTGTGTTTTGTGCCCTGAAGTCGCACCCCAATGTTACTATTCCGCTGCGTTATCCTGAATTTTGGGGGTGTTACAATTTTGGTTTAGGGTGAGATGAATTAGGGTTTTAGGATTAGGGTTTAGAATGACTTCGGGGTTTAGGTTTAGGGTTTAGGAGTTGTGCATTGGGTGTATGTACCTTGTGTTAAAGTGGTGGTAAGATATAAACATTATTTAGGAGGTAAAATGACATAGTTTATCTTTCATGCACAATTAATAATTAACATATACATTGAGCTTTAGAAGGTTGTACTAGGGTTTAGGAGGGAAAAGATATTCAAAAGTTTGGCATTGTAACTTGTACACATGCTTTGAAAATTTGTACACTTGTTTTGACATGTAATTAGGGTTTTTGGAATAAACGTTAACGTATAATGCTTGTTTTGGAATAACGTTGTAAATGGTACGTTAAATGGATAACGTACATGGTAAAAATGATATTTAAACATAGACTTGACATATTAGGATGTTTACATGATATAAACATAGGTATAGTTGGCATTGGTAGTTGTGTGAGCTCGTTTACTTTAGTTATGTAAACTACGTTACATAATGGAATAAAGCGAAAAATTTCCCTGTAAAAATGTGGTATAAATATGGATGTTACATTGCATCTAATTTAATAGATGGATATTTACATTGATGAAAATTGCGGGTTGTTATAGTCCCCCATCCTTACAGAAATCTCGTCTCGAGATTTAGTTGGATGCTGGAGTGATGTCAAGGAATGATTCAAACAAATTATAAATTGTAAGAGAGTCGCCCGTACACCAACCACGTCGGATACAAATTTGAAAATATTTGAATGAACAAATTACGACTAGAGACTCATTTGTAAGAAGGTAATAATGATAATGATTAAATGAAGAAAAGGAATTATTCGCACAAATAGATTGAAAGAGAATTGTTTGTACGAATGCCATACACATAAGTTTACTCATTTATAATTTGTCATTTACAAACAGAGGCGTCCCAATCCTTGTAACTAAGAATTTATAAATTTATAGTTCGGTGGTTTATAATTTCCTTATTCAAATGAAGAAGGGTTAACCCTAATTCATGTCATAGGGATGATTATAAATCATCCCTTACTTAAGTGTGTTAAAACATGATATCAAAACGGAGCTCTATGTAGACACATGTTTCCTTACAGGGATATGATATTCCAAAATTAGAGAAGAATAATGAGACACTTTAAAAGGATACTGGATACTGATCCAGAAGTCCACTTGGAGGAATTTTGCATACAAGTCTCATTTTGAGTATATTCCAAAATTATTCTTATGTTGATTATGTACTATATCGTGTTCTTCTTTCTTACGAGAGTAGATGAGAATATCATCGATGAACACTATTACGAATTTGTCCAAGTATGGTTCGCGTCACACACGATTCATAAGATCCATGAATACAGCAGCGCTCAGTTAGTTAAACATATGGCATTACTTGAAATTAATAGTGTCCGTATCTTGTTCTACTAGCAAATCTTAGGAATTATCTTCATTCCTTTACTCTCAGGTTGATGATAATCCTGATCTTAAGTTCGATTTTCGAGTAGACTCTCGAAACCTTGAAGTTGTCGAATAATGTCATGATCTGGGTAATATGGGTAATGATTCTTTTTCCAGGAAGTGTATTCAACTCCGGTAATCGATACCACATTTGAAATGAACCGTTCTTTCTTTTTAAACAAATAAGACAGCCTCCCCGAGATCACCAGGTCGAAGATTACTATGGTCGTATAAAATCTCGGTCTGCTAACTCTTGACAGTTCCTGCATTTCTGAAGGAGCTAATCTGTAAGGTGTTCGAACTACTAGTGTTGCTCCTGGAATTTAGTCGATTTGAAATTCTACTTGACGAACTGGGGGAAGGCCAGGTAGATTTTCAAGAAAAATTTCCTGACTACTGGTATGTCTTCTAGTTGTTTTTCGTCTGACTTCTTTTCTATTACTTAAGCTATGAAAACTTGACATACCCTGGATATGTACCTTTAGGTTTTTATACAGGATATGAGGTTTAGTCGAGTTTTACTTCGATCGCCTCGAATATTCAAAGTTTCACCGTCGATTGGGATGTGGATGACCTTCTTTAGCATGATCAATTCATGCTAATGATGACGTCGAAACTACCGAGTTTAATTGGCATAAGATCAATTTCAAAAGGTTTAACAAAATCAGAGTGCAACCCTGGATAATGGTATTATGAAATAGCGAGGTATAACGGGATTATACCTGTATTATATTATGAACAACTTGCCTTCATACTTTACATAGTCAAAATTTGACAAGTGTTGTTATTTTATACACACATCCGTGGTTAGGTATCAGACTCAAAATCTATAACTTAGATCTAATCTAGTAGTCCGAGGGTCCTTTGTTTCTGTAGTTTCTGGTTAGATGACCCACTTTGTTGCAAGTCTGACACTTGACAGTGCAAATTCCTGTGTGATTCAAGGTGCATCTTGTACACAAAGGAAGGTTTCCTGTGTACCTTTTGTTTTCAGTATACTTTTTGTTCTCAGTCAAGGTGGCAGCATGAGTCCTGACAGTTTCTTGCCTTCTATTCTGCTGTTAGTGGTAATCATTGTAGTGGTTGTTGGTGTTATGGTAGTTGTTGTTATTATTGTTGCGGTAGTTGTTGTTGTTGAAAGTTCTTCTGTCATCAAACTTTCGTTTGTGATCACTTGATACTTGCATTCGGAGTTAGTGCTTGTACTGATCCATTAGCCTTTGGGCTATGTTAATGGCTTCCTCTAAAGTTTGAGGCTTTAAGGCGGTAACATTTCCTTCAATACTTCTAGGTAATCCTCTGATGAAAGCTTCCATGAGTTTCTCGGTGTTTGGTACCATGTTTGGGCATAAGACTGCTAATTCCTGGAATCTTCTAATGTAAGTTTTAAGATCATTTCCTTTTACAGTCAGATTGTAAAATTCATCTTCCATTTTTTTGACTTTAGTTCGAGGACAATACTTATTTGTTAAGAGCCTTTTCAATTCAGTCCAAGTGATCTTGTTGGCTTGATCTATTCCAATAGGTTAGGCGTATGCATTCCACCAGGACAAGGCGTCATCAGTCAGGGTACTAGTAGCAAATGTTACTTTGTTTTCCTTGGCACATTTGCTATGAGAAAATACTAATTCAGTCCGTTCAAACCAGCGAATGAGGCCAACTGCTCCTTCCGTACCATTGAAGTAGAAAGGTTGACAGCTTATGAACTCTTTATAGTTTCCTATTTTTGCTACAGATGCCAGTTCCCTAAGTATTAGGTTGTGGTGTTCCAATCTAGATATTACTAGTACTTGCCATTGTTGCCCCCAGCTTTTGCTTAAGAGCACGCGGCAAACACTGTCCCCCCCCCCCCCCCCCCCCCCCCCCCCCCAGGCAACTCAGTTTATTCAATGGCCAGCCTGCACGTCTTGGCTTGGTGGCTTTCAGTTGTTGACGTCCTTTTGGGAGGCATTCTATCAACATAAGATAACACATAATAAGAATGATATCACAAGTTATTGTCAAATTTTTCATACATAGTGGTATTGAAATTATTTGACATATTGTATGGATTCTTATTTTTGATACAAGTTCTAACAAAGTAATACACATCATTTGGTATTACATTACAAGATATAACAGAAAATTTTGGAATTTAAGATTTCCAGGAATGAACACTCAAACAAGCATCTGACTTATTAGATTCCTCGGGGACTGGTTCACTTCCCAGTGGTCGTGGTATGATCCATAATGAGTTATCTAACTCTGCAAAGATAGACTCATCAAAGGGGTAATCTGGTGGTGGTGTATAGTTGGCCTAAACGTGAGTGATGAAGATCCTACTTATGAAGATGGAGATATTGGAATGGGTGATTCAATAGGAGTCTTAATGTCTTTAGGTGGTGGAATCTCTTTGGGAGGAAAGAAATCTCAAGAATCAAACATTGGTGATAGTGGTAATATTGGAGATGGAGGCAAAACAGGCGGTGGATCAATAGGAGCTTGTGGTGGGATAGGTGGTTCATTAGCAACAGCATTATATTCTTGGGATATATGGATCATCGTGAAAAGGTGAGATGGCTAGCGAGGCCAAAAGATACTTAGATAAATTATCTGAAGGATCAGGAGAAATGTTTCTCAGTGAGGCTGGGAAATAGTCCGGTGAAGCCAAGATATAGTCCGAAAAGTTAGAGGAAAAAGCATCCTCAATACTAGAAGTAGGCTTGGTGGGCGGAAAGACATCATTCTTGGTTAAATCCAGCGGGTAAATAACATAAGTCTATTTATATATAGTATAATAGTTATGTATCTTTCATACTATTCGGAAGATTGTAGCGGCCATGCTAGGATCTTTATTGGATGGGAAAAAAGATAAGTCGTTATCAGCTTAAGGTTTCAAAACCTTGTCTCTCTATTAACCATGGCTCTTGATACCAATCTGTAACACCCCCATTTTGACAAATATAGCAGCGGAAGCTAATTTGGGGTATTACTTCATAGTACAACAGTCATAATCATAGAAAACGACTCAAAAGAGACGTTTTTAAAAATTTAGTTATCATTCAATATTATATCAGAGTTGTAACATTCCGTATTTTCAGGTCATTTTCGACGTCATCTATTTTACGAGTTAATTTTTTTTTCTCGTACACGTTCGCTTTTAATATTAAGTATCAGGTTAAATCGCGTAAACTAAAAATCAACGATTAATGTAAACGGACACCAAACGAATTAAAGTATTCGTCAAGCAAGCCATATACTACTTTTAGGAAAGTAGTAATCAACTTTTTATATTTTATTTTTGTCGGTTACGTAAAACGTTTACGTTTCGCGATAAAATGCGTTTAGGCATTCCCGGAAGTTCCAAAACCTAACTACGCCTAAACGAATACTCACGATTATACCCAATACCCAAAATAATAAATATAACATCACATATTAGTATATATGCCGAAATTTTGAGGATAGGACCAAGTATTATCACTTGTCCATAATATCTAGATATTTAAGAAATATCTAGGAAACAAACTCTTACACCATGAACAAGATAGAGAGACAGCGCTCGTTCCTTGTCAAGGAGTTAGATAGTAACCATGGTTAGCTAAGAGATATTTTCACTGTAAATAACTTGGCATGCATAAGTAAATTTTCATAAACTCTTTTATTTACTTGCAAATTATTTTTTTTCCTTTTTTTTAAGTCCAAAACCCAGGCCCCCAATAAGCTTGATATAATCAAACCATACAAAACTTTTCTACAATCTATAAACCCTTTACACATCATCTAAGGCATATACTATAAGTGTTTTCAAAGCATTGATATCATTTGCAAGGATTTAAGAAGAAAAGGAAGATTAGGGTTCAACCATAATCTAGGGTTTATAGCTTGTAGCTTTGGTTTTGAGTCTAAGCACGGGTTTAGCACTTATCGCGCACGCGCTATCGTCATCTCACATCCTAAGGTACGTCCTAAGTTCCTTATACTTTTTACTTCATTGCATTTTATGTTGCAATATGTTAATTATAAGCGTACAATCACCACTAAGGACTTTTTAATATGTAAAATGAGTTATTATTTATGTTTATGATTTTATGCATTATTTTATGTCATTATGGTTCTTAGATATCACTGAAAAGTAAAAGTAAAGTATGTTAACATATGGTTTAAGTTAAACATGTTTAGTTTTCAACTTTGGGTTTTATAAGGTTTCTTAATCTTCACATGTGAAATATAATGGAAATAGTCAAATTTGTTTAAACTTGCTAATCATGGACAAATGAAAAATAATATGGACTAAATGGACATTATATAAGTATCACATATGTTACATGTGGTTTTTAGGGGTTTTTTTTTTTTTTTTTAAGTAAAACTACTAAATAACTTATTACATTAAACTCATAGTTTTAAAACAATTTTGGGAAAATGATATTCTTAGGGGCATGTTTGTAATTCGTAAATTTCATATATGTTTTATGATTTATATAAAAAATTACTACATGTTCACAAGGATCGATGGGTATAAAGAACTCGAAAAACACGAATTAATAACGAAGAAGGATACGACATTTACAATGTATACGATAGTTACTACTTTTATAAAACTATTTTTATTAAAAGTTACTATTTATTACAGCAAAGTTCATTTTGAACCATCTAAATTATATGATTTACTTTTTAATTCGTGATCGTACTTCGAAAGAATCGTTAAAAAACGGAACTACGCTCTCGAATAAAAACTACGAGTTTACAATAATTATTAAAGTTTATAAAAGTAATTTTATAAACTTTCATGAACAGTTATAAAGTACTATTCATCAGAGGGACCCAATTTATAAATATTAATTACATCTTTTAATATAAAATACGCACTCGAAGAAGATCACTAAAATCGGGATTTAAAACGATTAAGTATTCGATTCAAGTTTACGCTAATTAAAACTAAAAACGAGTAAAATAGCTGTCGTGAACAGTAAAAACACTATTCATCGAAGAATATCAAAAACTTGAAAATGTAATATTTTGATCACTCGTCTTAATACGAAAGCGTGGGCGTAAGAAACGCGAGAAACGGGCTTAAAATGACAAAGTTATGGCATTTTTACTAAAGGCGTGATTATAAACATTTTTACTTTATAAGCACGGATCGCGCAACACGCCTCTCTCAAATGATGTGATATAGCTATATTGATTATATTGTTTGTTAGTTATCGAAGTGCTATATTACTAGGGAATTTCATAATGAGGCCTCTTCGGATGGCGTATCGACGAGTTGTTGGATTTACGATTTAAAGTATCCTAGCTCCTCGTACGTCATGTCATGACCTCTTAATTATGATAGCCCGAACGATAGTATGATGATAACTATATAGGATTGTACATGGTAGTTATTAGACGACGTACTTGAGTACTGATACGACCCATATTTACTTAGGTTGCTTTCGGATATTTCTGTGATACGTTTTCTGCCATTTACCTGATTATTTCATCACTTCACTCCTAAGGTGAGTTCATAGCCCCCATTTCTATCTCCTTGTTTTATAAACTCTACAGGGTGGAATTACATGTTTGTTTTACTACGGACACAAGTGTTTTGTTTTAAACTGTATGCTATCCAGATTATTACCTGCATATTATGCATATGGTTGCCACCTCGCGCTCCATCTAAGTCCCTACTCATATATGCAAACCGTCAATTACCACTATTGTGAGCGCTAGTGTTGTGGATAGATCTATAGGGAATAACAATCCCACCTTGAATTTCTGAGTCACAAGTTGGACTCATGATGCATTTAACATTGAGAATAACTTGTAGGTTGTTTTGGCAGACACTCCTACACCACTTTGGGGGCAAAAAAATAGTTAAGGCTTCGGGGTCATGAGCCCTTAGTGCTATAATACATGTTTTGGACTTCGGAAGAAAACTTTATATACTTAGTCCCCATTACTTAAAACTTGTGGTCCACACTTTTACTTATAAACCTATGAATTCACTCAACCTTTGTGTTGACCTTTAGCATGTTTAATTTCAGGTCCTCAGATATAAGCTTGGATGGGAGCCGTGATGGATATCGATGAAGACGGATTCTGTGTTTTAATTAAATACGATGCAACTTTATCTATAAAAACTTATGTCGTCTTTTGGGATTATTAAGCTTTTGTTTAAAGAACTTATGTAGTATGTCTTTTCTTTCAAAACTATATGGGACCAAATGTATAAACTCTGATTTTGCTATAATGCATCGAATGTTCTTGTTTAAAACGTCATTTTTAGGTCGTTTCCTATATCTTGATTATTGTACTTTGACGTAGCACCACAATGTTACCTTTCCGCTGCATATTATCAAGAGCCAAGGTTATAGGAAACTGGGTCATTTTCTAAACCTAGTCTATAACTAAAATTTTTAAAGATTTTATGTTCTTTCATTTTCAAAATACAGAATCCTTCATCGCTTATCCGATATCCGCGCGCGTATTCCCTGATCATTACTTACTTTTCCGATTATCATTATTATATTATATAGTTTATATAAAATACTTGGTTTAATTTTGATCCCTTACACTTCTAGCATATTACTATTCATTCATATCGGTCGATTATATAAATATTGATCATTCTAATTAATGATGTTTATCTATAAAAGCATCACCGTTTAAGTTATAAAAATTTAATTTTATAATTGTTTAAAATAACTATCATTGTGAAATTTAATCTTGTGGCTATGTGAATTCATTATAGAATTGCATACTGTATTGATGATAAATTCATGAGTATTATAATATTCTTATATCTTATTTTCTCCATTATTATCATGTACCTTGACTTGATGTGCTCTTACAAATTCTTAACGAATTTTGTACTCGTATTGTTGACAGAATCATGCCGCCCAAAAGATTGAAGAAGAAATATGTTAAGAGGTTAGTGGAAAAACGTGTGGCTAAAGCTTTTGAAGAATACGAAAAGTCTAGGGCTAATTTAGATAGTGCTAGAAGTTCAGGAGGAAACACTGGGAATGCTGGAGCAACTGTGAATGTGCAGGGTTGTTCGCACAAGACTTTAATGAATGGAAAGCCTCACTCTTTTAATGTAACAGAGGGTGTTGTTGGTTTAAGGCGTTGGATAGAGAAGGTGGAGCAAGTGTTCGAAGTTTACAAGTGTGTCGAAGAAGATAAAGTTATGTTTGCTGCTAGTACTTTCCAGGGTCGTGCGTTAACATGGTGGAATGTGAATGTGCACACCCTAGGGCTTGCCAATGGTAACCGTATTCCCTGGACTGAATTCAAGACGATGATAACTACAGAATACTGCCCAGCAACCGAAATCCAAAGGATGGAGCAAGATCTCTGGACTCTGACTCTGAAAGGAGCTGACATCGAGGCATACAACAATCATTTCCATGAGCTGGCCTTGATGTGTCCTGAATTGGTTTCTACTGAAAAAAATAAGATTAAAAAGTACATTCGTGGGTTTCCTGAAAGAATCAAAGGAAATATCACTTCTTCAAAGCCTGCAACTTTGCATGATGCCATCAACATGTCCCGTGAACTGGTCGAGCAAGCAGTTCAGAGTAAGGCTACTAGAATTGGTGAAAGCAATAAAAGGAAATGGGAAGACCACCAAAGAAACACCAACAACAATAACCCCAACAACAACAACAACCGCAACCGAAACAACAACCATCACCAACAACAAAACAAGAGGCAGGAAACTGCCAGGGCCTATGTTACAGCCCGAGCTGAGGGTAGGGTTTATGCTGGGAATCTACCAAGGTGCAACCATTATAACTCTCAGCATAATGGACCATGCCCTCTGAAAATCGCCTTTAACCAAAGCAATACGTAGAAAAAATATATATAATATATAGATATGTACTAATAAGGATAGACCAATAATAGTATAGTGAGTATTTTCCGTCAGGTTCTAGAAAATCGCCTTTAACCAAAGCAATTATCAAAACCCTCCCGGGTCGTTTCCTCGGCGAGAAGTGAATGGAAATTTACGTTCAAGTTGTAAATCGAGCTTGATTATCACTTAAGTTTTTGGGTTTGGTTTCCTAAATCTACTAAAAAGGGAAAACATATAAAAGGGAAACTAAACTTTTGGATTTAAACTATTTTTAAACTAATATTAATTTTAAGATTAAAAACTACAAGAGTATACTAAAATTGATCTAAAAGATATAAATGACTTTGTCATTGCCTTTTTGCTTTATTGAAGACTGCGTTTTGCCACTGCGTTTTGCCTCAAGTCTCTTGCGTTTTGCTTATTGAAGACTGCGTTTTGCCTCATTGAAGACCATTTATATAGCAAATCTAAACGTTATGCTGCCCAAATCTTAACAAATCATTGCGTTTTGTCTCAAGAAGACTGCGTTTTGTCCATTGAAAACCTTTGTTTTGAAAACCTAATTTCCCGCATCAGGTGGGCATGTGACCGACTTTGGGCATATGACTAAATTTAGGAATATTATGAAACAAAACAGAACAACAAGACAAGACCCACGAACAGAATTGAGACTCATAAGACACAATCAACCATAACAACACACCACACAAACAACAACACTTAATCCCAAAACGATCCTGAAAAGATTCACTTAAATGACAAAATGGCTAGAGATTCAGATTACGATGACATGTGATCACGAAGTTGATTTGGTATCCCTTATTTGCGATTAAAGTTGAATTTCACAGAGTGCGAGCTACTAATTCAACATCGAGACTTTCTTCAAATTTCAATCGATGTGATTGACTTGCTTTGAACGTATACATTCTGATTAAGACTTTGATTATCTAGTTTTCAGAAGTCAAGGGTGGTTGATGAAGACCTCGATAACTATCACTTAAGAGGGAGAGTACGTTTGTAGTAACTCAGTGTCACACGCAGTATGTAGATGTTGGATAATTTTAAAGGTGTTATGTACTTCTTATACTTTTGATGTTGGGTATAAGGTACTTAGAGATTTTCTTCTGCACCATTCTTCAATCAACAACAGTGCAAGATTAAGTAACAAATTTGGGGGATTTTACTTCAGTTTTAAGTTTGATATATCATGTTACTTCAACCAAGGATCACGACAATAGCCTACAAAATAGCGATGTAGGTAAGTATAGCCATAGAGTATAAAGGTTGAGATGTAATACAGCACTTCTCACGGTATTTTTGTGGCTATTCCAAGACTAGGCTAGCAAAACAGTTCAAAAGGCATGTTTGGGCTTAAAAATAAGCCATAAAGTAAGCTCTTCAAGGTTTGAAACTTAGAGGGCTTATTTAATAGCTTATAAGCTCTTGAAATAAGCAAAAAACTTGGGCTTTGTAACACAATAAGACAAAGAAAAAGGGGCTTAAAATCTCCCCTTTGCACCAGGGGAGATTTAAGCCTAACTTGAGTAGCTTATTTGACAGCTTATTAAAAGCTGTCAAATAAGCTCAAATTGAAAAGAAAGATGAAAACAGCTTAAGTACCCTAGTTTATAGACTTGTGCACAAATTTTGGACTTTTAAAAACCATTTTTACCTGCTGAGTTTGGATGGTGAAAAAGGGTCTTTGGGTTTTTAGAAACTGTGACCAAAAGGGGCTTGGTGATTTTTGACTTATAAAGTCAAAAGAACAAAGCTTGTTTGGACAGCTCTTTTAGACACACAAAGCACAAACTTTTTGATGCTCAAACCCAAAATCCAAGTGCTTAATTAAATAAGCACTTGGGGATTTCTTAAAATACTTACAGTTTTGAAAATTGATTTAAAAACTTTGAAAAACCATTTTGAACCTTTAAAACTTTTGAAAAAGCTTTAAATAAGCTTAAAACTTGAGCTTATGATTCACTAAAGTACCTCAACCCATGCAAATACCATTTTGACCCGTTTTTAAGGTTATCCCAAACACTCCCTTGCAATCAGTCTGAGAAATTATTTCTTTGGTAAGATGATTTTCTAGTAAATCCAAGTCTTGAGAGAATGTTCTTTTGAAAATAGGCATGGTGCCATAATGTTAGCCTTAAAATATGGTGACAAACACGGAATTACATTAGTTTATTTATAGCGTGGCACATAAGGACTAATAATGACAAGCTACGATAGTTGTGTGTCACTAGGACTATAAATACCCCCTCCATACTTCCATGGAGGGGTGAAGCTCACTTTTGTAAAAGTGTGTGTGTGTGTGTTTTTCTCTCTTTTCTCTCAACAACACACACACTCTTCCCATCTCATTTTTTCCTTTTCTCTCTAATAATGAATATATATCTCTTTCATTATACCATACCACCGGATCCGTTGTTTCTAGGGGTGAATCTAATGTTAACAGAAAGGTACACTCGTGGGTTTCCTGAAAGAATCAAAGAAAATATCACTTTTTCAAAGCCTTCAACGCTACATGATGCCATCAACATGGCCCGTGAACAGGTTGAGCAAGCAGTTCAGGGTAGGGCTACTAGAATTAGTGAAAGCAATAAGAGGAAATGGGAAGACCACCAAAGAAACACCAACAACAATAACCCCAACAACAACAACAACAACCGAAACCGAAACAAAAACTATCACCAACAACAAAATAGGAGGCAAGAAATTGCCAGGTCCTATGCTGCATCCTCAGCTGAGTGTAGAGGTTATGCTGGAAATCTACCAAAGTGCAAGTAGGGGTTATGCTGGGAATCTACCAAGGTGCAACCATTGCAACTCTCACCACCATGGGCAATGCCCTCCAAAGTGTCGGAAGTGCCAAAGAACTGGTCATCAGGAGAAAGACTACAGAGTTAGGGTTCCAGGTGCAGGAGTTACCCCCTACAGGATGTGACTTGTTATGGATGCGGTGAAAAAGGACATTACAAGGACAAGTGTCCAAAAGGAAGGAACCAGCAGAATGAGGGAGCTCATGCGAGAGCTTATGTGGTGGTTGAAAATCTGTAGCAGAATCCGAATGTGGTCGCGGGTACGTTTCTTCTTAATGATCATTACGCTTGTATTCTCTTTGATTCTGGTACTGAGAAGAGTTTTATATCTTTTGCGTTTACACCTTTTATTGATATTGCCCCAACCGCTTTAAATACTAGTTATGAAGTAGAGTTAGCATATGGAAAGGTGGTTAGTACCAACACTATTTTACGAAGTTGCACCTTAGTCTTGCTTAATCACACGTTTAAAATTGACCTACTCTCGACCCGACTAGGAAGTTTCGATGTCATTATTGGCATGGATTGGTTGTCATACCACCGAGCTGTTATAGATTGTTATGAAAAGATTGTCCGTATTCCTCTTCCAAACGGCGAGATTCTTGAAGTCTAAAGCGAGAGGCCGGAAAAGGATCCTAGATCACTTGCGTGTATCAAGGCTGATGAAAAGAAGTTTGATGACATTCGGGTTGTCCGAGACTTCCCAGAGGTATTTCCAGATGATCTGTCAGGTTTACCTCCTGTGCGAGAGATAGAATTCCGCATCGATCTGATTCCAGGCGTGTCACCAGTTGTTAAATCGCCATACCGATTAGCTCCGTCAGAGATGCTAGAGTTGTCAAACCAGCTAAAAGAGCTTCAAAAGAAGGGCTTTATTCGACCCAGTCACTCACCATGGGGAGCACTTGTGCTTTTTGTCAAGAAGAAAGATGGTACGATGAGAATGTATATTGACTATAGGGAATTAAATAAGTTGACTATAAAGAACTGTTATCCTCTCCCCAAAATTGATGACTTATTTGATCAATTACAAGGTGCGTGTTGTTTCTCCAAGATAGATCTTTGTTCAGGATATCACCAGTTAAGAGTTTGAGAGGAAGATATACCGAAGACCGCGTTTAGAACATGTTATGGGCACATCGAGTTCACAGTCATGCCATTTGGGCTGACAAATGCACCAGCAATATTTATGGACTTAATGAACCGCGTCTGCAAACTGTATTTGGAAAAATTTGTAATTGTGTTCATTGACGACATCTTAATCTACTTAAAGTCAGAAGAAGAACATAAAGTCCACCTGAAGACGATTTTAGACTTACTCAAGAAGGAGAAGTTGCCAAATTTTCAAAATGTGAATTTTGGTTACAAGAAGTCCAGTTCCTAGGACGTGTGGTCAACCGTGACGGTATCCACATAGATCCTAGCAAGGTTGAGTCGGTCAAGAACTGGAAGAACCTTGAATCATCAACTAAAATCTGTTCATTTCTAGGATTGGCGGGTTATTACCGAAGGTTTATAGAGAATTTCTCTAAGATTGCCAAGCCCCTTACCCTGTTGACTCAAAAGAATAAGTTATATGTGTGGAGCGATAAGCAAGATGAAGCTTTCCTTATTCTAAAGGAGAAGCTATGCAATGCTCCAGTGTTAGCACTCCTCGATGGACCAGACGACTTCGTGGTCTATTGTGATGCATCGAAACAAGGTTTTGGGTGCGTGTTGATGCAGAGGGGCAAAGTGATAGCATATGCGTCAAGACAGTTGAAGACACATGAGAAAAATTATACCACCCACGACCTGGAATTGGGTGCGGTGGTGTTCGCCCTTAAAATCTGGAGACATTATCTTTATGGGACGAAAAGTGTTATCTACACTGACCATAAGAGTCTCCAGTGCATCTTTGACCAGAAAGATTTGAATATGCACCAAAGACGGTGGATTGAGCTGCTTAGTGACTATGAATGTGAGATCAAATACCACCCGGGCAAGGCGAATGTGGTGGCAGATGTCTTGAGTAGGAAAGAAAGGCTCAAGCTAAGGCGAGTACGTGCTATGAGTATTACTATTCATTTTGGACTTAAGACTAAGATTTTGGAAGCACAAGACGAAGCTTCTAAGGATCTCAAAGCTCCAGTTGAATGGCTACGAGGATTAGAAACACACTTTGAGTGACGAGATGATGGTGGAATTTACTTCTTCGATCGTATCTGGATTCCATCAGTTGGCGGTGTAAGGAAACTGATCATGGATGAAGCTCATACTTCTAGATATTCAATACATCCGGGGGCAGATAAGATGTACTATGATCTAAGAGACTTGTATTGGTGGCCTGGTATGAAGAGAGACGTTGTTGAGTACGTTAGCAGGTGTCTTACATGCTCTAAGATTAAAGCCGAACATCAGAAACCCTCAGGATTACTTCAGCAACCAGGAATTCCTGAGTGGAAATGGGAGAAGATAACAATGGACTTGGTCATGAAGTTGCCTAGAAGCAGCTGTGGGTATGATGCGATTTGGGTCATTGTGGATAGATTAACCAAGTTAGCTCACTTCTTACCTATTCGTGAAGATTACAAAACGGAGAAGCTAGCAAGAATTTATATCAACGAGATCATAGCAAGACATGGTGTGCCGGTGTCAATCATTTCAGACCGTGATGGTCGATTCGCATCATACTTATGGCAAGCTCTTCAGGAGGTGTTGGGTACAAAACTACATATGAGTACGGCTTACCACCCTGAGATCGATGGTCAGAGTGAGCGTACTATTTAGACGCTGGAGGATATGCTTCAAGCTTATGTTATGGATTTTGGTGGCAGTTGAGATACTCATCTCTCGTTGGTTGAGTTTTCTTATAATAACAGTTACCACACGAGCGTTAAGTGTGCACCATTCGAGGCTCTATACGGGCAGAAGTGTAGATCCACCGTGATATGGACTGAAGTGGGAGAAAGTCAGCTTATTGGACCATAAATTATGTAAGAAACGACAGAAAAGATTATTCAGATTAAGGAAAGGTTGCAAACGGCAAGGAGTCACCAGAAAAGCTATGCTGATAAGAGGCGTAAGCCTCTTGAATTCAAAGTTGGAGATCGAGTGTTACTAAAGGTATCTCCATGGAAGGGAGTGGTACGATTTGGTAAGAAAGGAAATCTGGCACCACGGTATGTGGGACCGTTTGAAATAGTAGAATGTGTTGGACCGGTAGCTTATCGGCTAAAGTTACCCCAGGAGCTGAGCTGTATCCACGACACGTTTCATGTGTCGAACCTTAAGAAGTGCTTGGCTGAGCCAGATGTTCAAATGCCTTTGGATGAGATCGAGATTGATGAAAATCTGCGTTTTGTCGAAGAGCCTATTGAGATTGTAGAGCGGGATGTCAAAAAGCTAAAGCGGAGAAGAAACCCATTAGTCAAGGTTCGTTAGAACTCTCGGCAAGGAGCTGAGTATACCTGGGAACGCGAAGATCAGTTCCGGAAGAAATATCCGCATCTTTTCACTGAACCCGTACCTTCGTCAAGTGTCGCAACTTGAGCCTTGAGGAAAAGGATCTTTTAACCGAAGGAGACTGTAACATTTCGTATTTTCAGGTCATTTACGACGCTATTTAATTCACTATTTCTTTTAGTCTCGTACGCGTTTACTTTTAATTTTAATAGTTAAGTTAAATCGCGTAAGCTAAAAATTATCATTCAACGTAAACGGACACCAAACAAATTAAAGTTTACATAAAATAAGCATTTTATTTTTACAAAAGTAATTATTAACTTTTTGTATTTTATTTTTATCAGTTACGTAAAGTGTTTATGTTTCGCGATGAATTTCGTTTAGGCATTCTCGGAACCACCAAAATTTATCTACGCTTCAACAAATACCCATTTTTATTTCCAATGCTCAAAGTTTATAAAACTTTACCCACATTCATCAAGTGAGCCGAATTTACCACATAAAAGAATTCAACCAAGACATATACTTTACAAGTATACATCTACAATTAAACTACACATTTTATAAAAAGTCCAAGTAATATTAGTTCTTTTCATGCAAGATATTTTGCTAGCTAATTCTCTTCCTTATTTTCATGGCATAACTTACATATTAGGAGACAAAGAAACACATGTCATTAACTAAGGCCATGTACACATCTAGTGTCAGTGAGACTTAGACTTAGGACTAGTAAGTTTGACCAAGTACTCCCCTAATTCCCTCTTTGTGTCTTGCTGTCCCCCCCCTGTCTCTTGATAATTTTGACTAGCTAACTTGTCCATTTGACCACCTTGGAACATATAATACTAGTATACACATTCACTCTTCATTTCATTAAGTAAAATCAAACATATCTCTCCCTTGTTCTCCCATATCCCACGTCCCAACATAAAACCACAAAAATAATTCATACAATTTATTTTACAACACACGTAAGTGTTTTCACATCATTTCTAAGTCATACTAAGAAGATTTGAAGGCTTGGTTAAGCATTCTCAAGGCTTAAACAAGTTAGGGTTCTTTGGAAAAACAAGAGTTCTCATCTTTTGTTTTCAAGCTAAGTTTAAATCACAAAGGTGTGATTTGTTGGTCATTCTTTTATCATTCATACCTAGGTATCTAAACCCTAATACATTTTACATTGATTTCATGTTGTGTAATGTTTATAGTTAAATCACCATTTATGTTATACTTATTAACATGTAAAATGGATTTTTCGTGTGATTTGTTTTATATATTTTTTCTTATGTTCAAAATGGAGTAATATCATGTGATATATGCGATTATAAGTTAGTGTCAATTTGGGTTTAAAGTATAAAAGTATATACATAAACTTTTTAATTAAAAGTTTACTTAACAAGTTATGATGAAAAGTGGTGAGAGGACTTGTGATCATGGAAAAATCTTGGACAAGTTGGACTAATGGACCATATAATATATAAGACATATGATATAAAGAGTTATAGAGGACTTGTGGTATTTAGTTAAGAGAAAAAACTAATACAAAACATGTGTCTATATATATAACCAATATTTATTAATAAGGGGGTGTTTGGTTCGAATTCAAAGGTCAGGATTTTCTAGATTTATAACGAAGGAAGATACGGACAATCTCAAGTTATACGATATTAAATCTTTTAAATAATAATTTTATAAAAGTTATGTTTCATAACAGAAATAATATTTGAAAAAACATCCAATAATTGATAGAACTTTTAATTACATAGGTTTCGTGCTCGAAAAGAAGCACTATAAAACTAGTTAAAACTCGAGTAGATTACGAAGTTTCAAGTTATCGAAATTATTTATAAAAGCTGAAAAACCGTAAATGCTTCAGCAGCTACTGAAACTCAGTTTTGAGGACCTTCGGGTCTGATTGAGTAGAAGTGTAAAATTACAAAGTTGTTCGGAACGACATTTTACATAAACCTGCCGATTTTCATAATTTTCGAATGTATAGTTTGTAAACTAGACACTTTTCCTGACATGAATAGTGTTGGTTTTTTATAAAAATTTGGAAAAATTTAGAATCACTTATATAATAGTTATACGTGTTTTTAACTTTATAAATATTATTTTGCTAGCGATTAAATTACTTATACAATAACATTATGTAAGTAATAACAACATTAAATCGAGTATTTTTGGCGAATAATTAAATTATTAGACAAATATACTATCGTTGCACATACAATTACGTGGACGCTTATTTTTCAAGATACAAATTTATATTGTTTAAATTTTATAAATTAAACAAAGAGTATTAGGTGGTGATGTAACGCTCATAATGTGATGTTGAGTATTTGAATAAATACTACCTCATTCGGCCTATAATTATTTAGGTTGTATTCGGACCTTCATGTGACATTTCCACTCGTCGACTTACGTTATTTATTCAATTCACTTGAGGTGAGTTCATAGCCCCATTTTTATCTACTTGTTTTACAAACTCTACGGGGTGGAATTACATGCTTGTTTTACTATAGCTACATAGTGTTTAATTTGTATGCTATCCAGGTATTGCTGAATATTATTGCATAATGCTACCGCATTGCCATCTAAGTCCCTACCAAATCATGAACCGTCAATTGCTATTATAGTGAGCGCTAGTGTTGTGGATAGATCTATCGGGACTAACAATCCCCACCTGGAATTTCTGGTCACAAGTTGATCATGGTGCATTTAACATTTAGAGGAATTAGTAGGCTGTTTGGCAGACACCCTACATTATTTTGGGGCACTGACAGTTAAGGTTTCGGTGTCATGAGCTTAGTGCAATAATACCTGTTTGGACTACTGAATTTGTTTCATAGTCTATCGTTACCTGAATCTTGTGGTCCACTCTTTATTTGATAAACCTATGAATTCACTCAACCATTGTGTTGACTTTTAGCATGTTTAATTTCAGGACCTAAGGTGTGATTTTTGAAGGGAGCTGCGGGGATATCAATGAAGATGGATTCTGTGTTTATTTAAATTCGATGCAACTTTTATCTTTAAAAACTTATGTCATCTTTTGGGATTATGAAGCTTTTGTTTAAAAGAACGTATGTAGTATGTTATGACTCTTTTAACATTTTGGGACCATAACTGAAAACTCTGATATTTTATAATGCATCGAATGTACTTATTTAAAACGTCTCTTTGAGGTCGTTTCCTATATCTAGATTGTTGTACTTTAACGTAGCACCCCATTGTTACCATTCCGCTGCATACCAGATTTTGGGGGTGTTACAGATACTGGACTTGTATTCTGCGTAGTCCATCATGCTAGTTAGTACCCACACAATGGTGCTTTGCGGAAAAAGTTCTCAGACAATGCTAAACAACTCTAGTAAACCATATGCTAGCTCATACTAGGGACGTTTCCCATTTATAACAAACACCAAATGACCTAGTGGGTCCTTGGCGTTCAAACAAGAGGTCTAAGGTTCAAACCTCGTTAGGTGTGTACATTTGGTGGTGGCCAAGGAAGGTCGGAAACATTCCCGGGACTAACCCGGTGAGGCCGCATACATCTAAGTAAAAAGTTGGATTACCAGAATACACAAGAATGGTACACAAACACTATGGTGCAAAGAGAAGAATGATTACCAGCCCATAACCAGTAGCTTTAGAACGCAAGCTGGAACCCGACCAGTTAAGTCTCAGGCCTGTAAAACTTCCCTGTAAAGATGAAAACACATTCCAATTCAAAATACAAGTGGAGAATTCATAATTTATTATGAAAACCTCAGCACAAATAAAAAGAACACACAAACGAAGCAAACAGAGATGGTATATTGACCCATTTATACAATAAACGGGTGGATTTAGGTTATACTTTGCCTCGAACGGGTCAGATTGGTCAAATTTCAATCACATCGTTCAAATAAATAATTTTATAAAATTCAAGGAACCGGATACCCAACGACCCATTTTTCCACATATAGAAGCAAATAGCACAATCTCACCTGAGAATGTCCAGCTAGGCATGTATATTGACCATAAAGAAAGCCCATTTCACGAGTGTCGACGCCCATTTCCTCCCAAGGAAGATCCTAAATTAATGAAAAATGAATAAAACAAAATCACTAATACAATTGTTGATAAAAAATGATTTTGACTACCTTATCATGTAACGATACAAATCGTCCATATAGCTCTGGCAGAAGTGCATAATCTACAATAATGAATCACAAACACTAATATAAAGACAATACCTCAATGTTACTTTTCCCTTTTGGATAAAAATCACTTCCGCCTGATGCTCTACCAAGTCGATAAGGAGATAATGCAGTCCTTAACGTATTTGTAGTCAAACATAAAAAGAAAGAAATTGTCAAATGAATAACACCGTTTTTTACTGCAATATTGCATAAGATAGAAATTTTGTAACTGGAAACGTAACAAGAAGTGGAACAATATGAACTTACTGAAAAGAAGTGTACAAGATGGACGTATTACCTGCTGAAAACCAAGAAACTTGGCGATACTTAAGTTCATTAATGGGTGGAAACGGAGGCCTCCCCTTCATGGACCCAAAGTCTCGTTAAATTGGACTCTATACCCTCGATTCACATGAATTTCACCTCTATCATCAACCCATGAAACTATGAAGATAACTGCACGCTCTGGCTCTAACAATCGTTCCATTGTATTCACATAACTAGAAACAAAGAAAAACCATGTTAGAGGTGACAAAATACATGTTAACATAATTTTTTTGCAGGACACAAAGTGTCAGTTAGCACGTGAAATCCAAACTAAAGACCCTTACCTACATTGAATATCTAAGTTCATTGATCACCAAGGGAGTAAAAGTCTCAAGCAAACTTTAAACAAGCAAAATGGATCTAAAGAACATCAATCATCAAAGAACAAATTTACCTTTGGTTGATTTCGGTAGAGATTAAACAGGTATATTTTGGCAAGCACGTAACCTCCAAAAAACACACATTTAACCACATAAAAACCATCAATCGAAACAAAAAAAAACCCAATTCAAAAAACCCCCAAGTTCAAAAAACCCTAAAAATGAAAATCAATAATTGGTCAATTCACACAATTAATACACAATATAATGAAAACATATCGCGTGTGTAAAAATCTCATCATCGGGGTTGTAAATTTTGAAAATTAAAATCATTTGATGTGTTTTGTTATGGATTGAATGGTGTTTTCTTGATTGAATTTGGATGATGATGATGATGATTGACATTAATGGATGATTGTAACTAAACGGGGAGGAGCGTGTAGTTTTTTGATATGAGAATTTTTGTTTCCAAAAATATAGTTATCAGCGTTCAACTTTTCAACATTTCTGAAATTAGAATTCAATTTTCAACATTCAGCCAATTGTTGAAAATTCAAGACTGGGCAAATTTCCTTTATATGTAGTAGAGATAGAGATTAGTATAGATGAATGCTGATTTGTATAATGGGATAACCGAGAACACCACAATTTTTTCCCACTTATTATTTAATAAAAACACCACACACACTTATACCTCATACGACTTGTTCGTAATAACAACCGAGTTCTCCTTTCTTCTTGTCTAGGATGACGCGTCTAATATGGAGGGGCGTAGCTGTGAAGATGCGTCTAAAATGGAAGTCGACCACAAGGACGATCATGCATTACGCCTGGTACAAGACTCCGTTCAAGAAAAAGTGATTATAAAACAAAAGTATATACTATGATTCATCTGAAAAATAAAACTTTTTTTATTTAAATATATGTAACGATTAATTCATACATCGTAAATTAATCGGCAAATTCTTTTTTAAAACCACGATTACCTAAAATACAACATGTCAACATACAAACATTGTTTAGTACAAACTATCAATTTTAGGATACTGTGAATGAAGAATTGGTGTGTCTAATATTTGATGCAGCTCATTTGATTCAACTTTTTTTTTTTGAACTTATTTGATTCATAACTTACTTCGGCATAATTTCTAAAGAAAGGTACTTGTTAAAAAAACTGTTAAACATAAGACAGGAAAAAAAAGCCGCACAAAATACAAAAAAAAAAATTAACGTCGCGCATCAACGCGCGGGCAGTCATGCATAACACATATTTACTCAAATCTCATAAAAATCTATGATAAAATAAACACCGCCCCGCAGCAACGCGCGGGCAACTACGCTTGTATATATACTATAGTTGGAAAAATACGACGTCATTTTGACAATGACGTCGTATTTTGCGGCCCGAATTTTTAGCCCAACAACAACGGCCCAAACTGTAAAAAAACTTTTCTCGGGCCCAAAATAAATAAATAAAGAAAATTTATAAAACGGACCTTTAACTTTTTACTATTTACGACTTTTTTATATAATAAACTTTATTTATCAAATATATACCACATATCTACCGACTCATTCAAATCAAAAAATAGTGGCGGAAAGATCTTCGAATTGCGAACAAAACGGGTTCAATATTGCAATGCTTCCGACATACGCATGATTTTATAAAAAATGTCGAAGTTTAATATACATAGAAAAAAAAATTACAAAACGTACCATTAACTTTTAACTATTTACGACTTTCTTATATAATAAACTGTATTTATCAAATATATAACACATATCTACCGATTCATTCAGATAAAAAAATACTCGCGCAAAGATCTTCGAATTGCGAACAAAACGAGCACAATATTGCAAAACTTTCGATATACGTACGATTTTATAAAAAATGTAGAAGTTTACTGTATATATATATTTAAGAAAAATATACTTTCAAAGCACACCCTAAACTACCTAATAATTTTAAAATAAACGACATGGGTTAGAAACGTACAATTCTATGAATGTTTAAATTATATTAAATTATATAAATAACTTATATTAATACATGTGCTGTAAACAAGTGAGCCCCTCCGCAATGCGCGTATACATTCCCACTCAATACTCATAAAAAAGTCCATAAAAATATGGCCAAAAAAAAAACACCGAAAAAGAATAAAACTTAAAAAAAATCACCTTACACAACTTTTTTTAACAAAGATTTAAACCAAGTGATACCAACATACGAAACACAAAATTAAAAGCAAAAGAAAAAAACAAAACCTACAAGATATATCTTCGCAGCAACCAAATTAACGGCCTTACCAATATGCCAACTACAAAAACAAAAGCGAAAGAAAAAAAACTACAAGATACATCAAAGAAAAAAAACCCACCAGCCTCGCAGCAACGCACGGACAACTATGCTTGTTGACTAATATGATTTCATCCATCTGATCACTTCTAGAAGTATAACTACATTAACCTTAACATTTAATAAGACCATAACAAGTTATGTTGTTACTTGTTAGTGATCTAATGTGATAGTTAGAAAACATCGTCACACACATTCATACATACATATATTTGAATTTTTCACAAACAAGCACTGTTGTATAACTCATGCATGATTACCTATTGATTTGTGAAGATCGAGTTTGGAAGTCAAGTCAATGAGATCTTGATACGTTTGTTTGGTACACCACAAACATTAACCTAACTTATATTCCAATTCCAATGTTCTTTAGAGAACTACATTATTAGTAACCCCTTTTGTTGTGGCTCTTGTATTTAGTAATTATGGCATAATTTGGTCAAACTAGTGATGCGAATTCAATATATGTGGCTCAATTTTGAAAGGTTCCTATGGTCTAAAATTGTATATTGTAATTGTTAATTGACCATTGGCTTTTGTTTGTCTTTTCACGAGTTGGTAAACCCGCGCTCCGCTGCGGAACGGTTGGCAATCGTCAATTGTCCTAAGCAAGTCATAATGCACGTCCAATACATAAATACGCAATGCATAAAAAAATTCTATAGCACTTAGATGAGCAAATAATGTGTCATTTTGTTCCACACATAGGATAGTAAAGCAAAACAGGTTTAATAAGCATTCTATTTATAACATATGTATATACAAAGAGAAGATGTGTCCTTAAGGTGCTGTTCGTCAACTCCAGCGAATTGTCTCAGTTTGCTTATCCGAAAATGAATGTGCATGTGATCGCATTATCCTCTTCCAAAGTCATGATTCGCCGTACATACCTGGGGAAATGCACACATAGATTTTAGACAAAAAAAAGAGAAATTCAAAAAAGGAGTATTAGTCAAACTTTTTACTTTCAAAGTTCAAACACATAAGGCTTCATGTCTAGAACTGTTTCAGAGTAGTTGTATGTATTTGGCCACTAAAACTGTTAAGTACATAGTTTAATATGTGTAAAGTTTGAACCATGGTTGTTAAGATCCCCGATCCTGATCTTAGGATCTTACGATTTTACGATACTGCAAAGCAAAAACGATCTCAGTCTTACATATTTTTACATTCAATAATACAAAACAACCCACTCATCAATCGGCAAAAAAAAGATATGGCGAACCAGTCCCAAAAAATAAGAAAAATAAACGTGAATAACAAATTAACTGAACCGTACCCAACGCAAAAAAAAAACCCGAATCAAAAAAAAAACCCAAAAATAGCCTAAAATCTGGCCCAAAGTAAAAAAAAATACAAAACGGACCCTCACCTTTTAACTATTTACGATGTTCTTACACAAAAATTCCCGTAAAAATTTACAAAACCGTCTCAAAAAAAGAAAATATTCGGGAAAAAATTAGCCCGTCCCAACGCAATTTTTTTTCCCCGAATCATACAAAAAAAAGAAAATATTTAAAATTAGCCCCGCCATAACGCATCGCCCAAAAAAAAACCCCCGAAACGTAAAAAAAATTATTCGAGAAAAAATTAGCCCCGCCGCAACGCGCGGGTTCTTTTGCTTGTTTAACACATAGACAAATCTTAGCCACTAAAGGGTTGGGTGTATTTATTTACTATTCAAAACTAGTTGAAGTTGTCCATCTCTCCTCATGATATATCTTTCTAGGGTTGACATTAGTGGATAAAATATTAAATACGGTTTTATTTAATTTGACTTTAAACATATTACTTTTTGTGTGTGAACTCTAATCCATTTTTAAGTCTGATTTTGTTATGATTGGACAATCCAAATAATTGTCAATTTTAAAAATAAAAAGCATCACTACAGGAAAAATGGCTTTTAAGGACTACGGTTGTAGTCCCTAAAAGGCTCGATTGTAGTCCTTACAGGTTTGTAGGGACTACATGTAGTCCCTGTTAGCGTAGTCCTTGCTGCTCCGTTCTTATAAGTTGTCGGGACTACAAAATTTAGGTATAGGGACTACTGCGTTGACTTGCCACGTGGCTTTTTTTGTTGTGAAAGCATCTTTAGGGACTACATTTAGTCACTACATACCAAAACCTTTAGGGACTACACGTAGTCCCAACACGACCTTTTAGCGACTAGTTTTTAAGGACCACAATTTATTTTTAAAAATGTGGTCAATGAAAGTCAAAAGCTACAGTGACAACAAGTAGTCCCTAAAGGTTGTGTGATCAAATTTCTAAAGAAGTTTTTAGGGATC
>BQNB010004836.1:31849-105477 GCA_026074375.1 Tanacetum coccineum
GAATTTTCCCTTTACTTGCCCTCATTCTCTCTAATCTTACATGTTGATATGATTGATTCGAGATTCATGTGACCTATCAGGTAGTCTCAACATACTTTCTCTAATGATTACCTGTCGCCATTAAGATTCTCAACTAATCTAAATTTAAAGGCGTTAGTCTTTAATCGTTATATTTACTATCTGAAACAAAGCTAGATAAATGTAACGATCATGTCATTAAAAAGATAGATTCATAACAAGGTAAGCATGTTTGTATGTATCTATGTGTATGAAACATAGTTAACTTGCGACTCGGCTCTGATTAAGAATTATGTATGTTATCACGTAACTTATATCTTGAATCAACTCGTAAGAGACAAAGATAATATAACCCTTATTAGCTTAATGCCACGCTTAAATTCATCAAATATCAAAATCTAAATTTTATTTTGACACTCCATAATCCATAGTGTATGTTATGTCTATAGTGGCTATATGTGAATGACTCGGTAAAAGATTTGGTATTGTGTAAGGCTATGCACTACAGCGACTACCAGCGACCTACATTTTACCATGCCACATCAGTTTTCTCTCTTCGGCGACCTACAGGCGACTTTTTGCCACTATAAGGCGACCTTTATTTTTTTTTCAAAGTTTTTTAACAAAAAAATTAAATTTCATTAAAAACAAAAACATTACATAAATATAAAAACATTACAAGAATATAAAAACATTACATAATAATAATTAAAAACTTAGACTAATAATCTAAGTTATATCGCTCCCTGATTACGTCTTTCATCTCCTGCAGCTTCTGTTGTTGTATTGCGGGCAAAGAGGAATTGATTTATGTATTATAGAATAAGATTTCTCTGTCCCGTTTCTCTCTTTCGGCTAATTCAAGCGTTCGATGCTGAATTGCAATTTTCTCTCTTTTCAACTCTGCAGCTTCCCGACGCTCGGCCTTCTGGATATCCAACTCCCGATTCTTCATAGGACTGTTGTTGTTCCTCCCTCTTGTTCCATTTTTCTTTTTTAATGTTTAAGAAGTTTTCGGCTACCAAATCAACAAATGAAGAAGATTTTCCACGAGAAGAGGCGGCTGATTTCTTCTTGGCCTTTGGTTGGTCACGACCCAGTGGTCGTACTTTTTGAGTCTCTTCCACAGGCTCTTCCGTTTCATTGTTCAAATTAAAACCACCAGATGCTGACCCTGAGGTGGTTTCAGAAGTATTGGACTTTTTTCGCCCCTTTGCATTGTTGTAAAAAGAAGGCATCTAAATGTCTAACCAACCTTAGTGATCTTTCAAAATGTTATAACAATGCTCCAACGTAAAGTATTGCTTGTAAATCATTTTGTATTCTGCACACGCTTTTTGGAACACATCAAGGTCATTTGAACCACTTTCGTGATTATCTTCAACATTATTGATGATAGCACAAAAAGCACCAATTCTAGGGTGAACCCTATTTTTCCATTTGCTAAGGATCGAGTCATAACCTCTTGATGAACCAGTTTCCTTTTCAAAGTACATAATAACCACATCCCAAAAC
This sequence comes from Tanacetum coccineum, assembly GCA_026074375.1. Lineage (NCBI taxonomy): Eukaryota > Viridiplantae > Streptophyta > Magnoliopsida > Asterales > Asteraceae > Tanacetum > Tanacetum coccineum. Next base: position 33,383 of record BQNB010004836.1, read on the forward strand.
CCCTTAGTCTTCATACTATTTCCTACAATATTATTTTATGACACGTCGCACCAAGCTTGGCACAACGCGATCTCTTCCTCCACTGTCCACTCTTTTGGCGGCTCCTTAGGATCATTCTTCTTTGCCCTTGCTGCACGTCTCGAGGGCTTCTTAGGTTTGACGGGTGACACCTCTTCGACAGGAGAGTCGTCTTCTTCGTCGTCGTTAACCGTAGCCGAATCGTGACCCATATAATAATCTTGGCTCGGGTAATACTCTTGACTAAGCATTAACTGCTCAAAATCCATATCAAGATTGATACGATTAACCGGAGAACAAGGTTGATTTGCGTGGGAAGACGATGATTCCATAGTAGGACGATACAACCTAGTTGGTGATTGGTAAAAAGAATTTTGGTTGTTATACGGAGGATGGAATGGACGCTTTTGATAAAACATGTTATTTTGTTGAGGTGGTTGTGGTAATTGTGAATTATATTCAAAACTAGGGGATCGAAAGCGGATGGGTGGTGAAACACTGAATAATTGAAAATTCGGATCCGGTGTTAAATGTGGAACACTTTGTTGAAGTCGGGAATTCGGAGTTTTTGATTTGGAAGTTTTCTTATTCTTGTTAAACATGGTGAGTTTTTGAATTGGGAGAAGTATTTTGAATTGTTGTTTGAATGTGTGAAAAAATTGATGAAAAGAATAGGTATTTATAGTGTTAAATTAAAAAAATTTAAAAGTTAAAAAGTTTTTTTTTAATATAAAACAAGAAAATCAGACATGCTTGCCTTTTTACCCTCCTCGAAAACGGTCGAGTTCACGACTACCTTTCTCAACCGACCGACAACGACCGACTCATGCACTATGGTGGCGACCGACTCGGTCGGCTACCCATAGTGCATAGCCTAAAGAAAATTGAGAAATGCTAGAACCACAAAGAGTTTACAAAAAAAATCCACAAAATGATGTGACATGCAATAATTGGATTCAAGTTGTTTATCTCTTATCTTTTAATTAGCCAATGATGTACAAATCATCATAATGCACATCATTTTGTGAAAAAAAATTGTAAACTCTTTGTGGTCTTAGCATTTCTCAAGAAAATTTTAGATGTCTAGTTCTTAAGTTTTAACACTTTGATTTTTAAGTGATATTGCATTGAATGTTATAGATATAGTGAATGTTACAAGTTTAGTTTTTAAAATCTTGATATTTAAAAAGGAATTACACAGTTTTTTTACAAGTTCATAGATTAATATACTTTGATTCTTATATGTTTAGAGATCATTCCATAAAGAAAAAATATGTAACTTAAATTGCTTAACACTTTTATAAATAAAAACACACATTCAAATGCTTTATATAAGTTTAGATAAGATAAATAAGTGTATTTATATAGATTAAACTTAAAAGAGTTGTCATTTAGTTGGTTGGCAAAAAATAGTGTACTAGATACTTCCTCCGTCCCAAATTAATAGTCCACGCTTTTCTTATTTGAATGTCCCGATTTAATTGTCCATTAATAAAAATAGATAGGAAAGTTTAATCGAGTTTACCTTATTACCCTTGGTTGAAATTAATATTACAAACTTTAAAGAATGCATTAATTAATTAGTTAATGGTAAAACTGTCATTCTGCAAAAAGTAAGATAGAGAAATCAGTTATGATAATGTTTTTCTTAAACCGTGTTTTTTTGTTTAGTACTATATTTTTCAGCCTCTCTCTAAAAAAAAACCTGATGCTGCAGCTCTCCAGAAATCATGGTGCATTTAAAAGAAAATAAGTAAAATACAGAATTGCATCAAAAGCATATAAAGATGTGACCTCAGCCCAGTTCCTTGAGCTACAACCAGTAGTGCAGGGAATGGAACGATCGTAGAACATACATTGAAGCAAAAGGCTTTCTTCGAAATTTGTCCCATTTTTTGTCCGATTATTACACCTTTACAAAATCACTTATGGCTCCATTATCACCGCCTGCTACATCTGTAACCGAGACACCAACTAGCTTCTGGCTTCATCACTACCAAAACGCATGATCTAGATTGGCACCAATCATGCAGAAAAGGGAGAGAGTATACAAGAATAAAAATGATGTCGTTTAAGATCAACTAGCCTGCACACGTTACCATGAGGTTTGATCCTTATCAAACACACTAGGGGTGCTCACCAAGTATACAATTCTGTTAGCTTCCAAACAACAATGCTCATTGATTTACACTTGCCATAAACAAACCTCAACTATTTTCCTATTGCTATTTCATCAAAAAGTTAACCAAACAATCAAAAAATATGCACACAAATCAGCAATCAGTTTGTGTGCAACAAACATAAATCTACAGAACATCAAGGTCGCCACATGGTCTTTTGAACGCATAGAATGCCCTCTTTGTTCTGAACAAACGTCATTCGTATCTCCCAATTTAAACTTTTGAAAATTGTCTCTAATGATTTTAGTATTGACCCCTTGTCGCGTATGATTGCCCAACCACCAGGTCTTAATATGCGATCCATTTCAACAACTATGGTTGCTGCTTTCTTACACCTGCAACATATATTTTTTTATGTTTTAAAATGACCAGTAAAATTGGCACGTTCAACATGTTTCAGTGTTAAATGGATTGATTTGGATTCTAAATTATCTATAACCAGACAAACTGGTAAAATAACTAAGCTAACAAAGAGACAAGCCCAATGGGTTGAAAGTCACCCGCAGTACAACATACAACCTGCAAAATCCGAATCCCGCTGTATCTCTAATGGTCTGTGATCAGAAAGACAAACTTATATGGATGATTATGGTTTATATGAACAAGAACTTGGAAAAGGTGTAAAACCGAGCCTTTCTCACAACAGTGAAACACTCTTCTATGATCAGGCCACTGATTAAAAATTGGATTATGAGATGTCTCATATTGAATATTAATCGAATACAGAAAGTTCTACTATGATGACCAAACTATCCTCATAAATGCTTTATTAGTTTTGTTTGGTGCCAAGTAAACACTTATACAGGACAGAGTTATGAGATGGTATAAATTCAAACTAACCTGTTTTTAAGCCTAGAGAAGAGATGATCTGCATGCAAAAGGTCATATGATCTTGGATATGTACCAAAGGATTCACACCAATCATGATAGATGCCAACAAGCCCACGTTCAAAGATTATGGGAAGTGTGTCAGGTGCATACACAGGCACCACATTCATTACCCAAACATTATGTTGCAATAGAGCAGCTGCAAAACTGTATTTACATAATACACTTAGCAAATTACCACATGGTACTCCTTCCATAAAAGAGCTGTAATTATGAGGTCAAACTGACCAACAGTCAACATCCATATGATAACTTAGCTCGTATTTTTGGAATTGAAATGTAGAAGTATTGACTGGACTCAAGCAGTTTCGACCCAGTTACTTGTGAATGGGTCGATTAGGGTTGTGTTTTATCACAGGGGTCGAATATAACTTTAATAGATCAAATGGGCCAAACTAATGAAACAAGCTGAAAGTTGTTGGGATTTAACATTCTAGGTAACCAATTAGCTACGAGTACGCAGCGGATTGGATCTAGTTAAGGCACATAGAATTAACACTTAATAAATTAAACAAGTAATTTACTAACCTTTTGTTTAATGATAAAAATCAATAAACTTACGCCGGATCTTGATCTTGAAACGAGTGATTAAATTACCACCTCTACGGTTGCTCACACAACACGTCGAACAAGTACGCAACAATGCTAGTCGTAACTTCACGAGCTCCAAACACCGATGGTGTATGCTTTATTTACTTGAACCGAAAACCAAACAAACTAGTGTCTTGTTCTAGATCCGAAAACCAAAACAACGAGTGTGTAGATCTTGCTTCAAAACCAATCGAATCCTATAAGAAGGATACGTTCGATTGACTTGACAACATAAGACAAAATAAACCAAGAACAATAAAAAACTTCCTTGGTTTTCTTGCCTTATACAATGGAAAATAACACACCCTTTATTGATTGTAGTCTGTGCCGATTGAATGAACAAAAGGAAAAGACAAAAGCAATAATGACCTTTAAGGTTTAGTGTGTCGTTTAGGTAGGGAGAAAACCAAAAAACGATTTTAAGGTTTAGTGTGTATTTACGAATGAATTCATTAAATTGAGGGTTAGGATGAGGTATTTATATAGTACCTCAACCCTAGTTCTAGATAAACTAGGACTCCTCATAATTCTCATCACAATACAACTTTTATCCCTTATCTCTAAAATTGAACCCAAAACCCCCTTCTAGAAGCTATATGGGTTGGTCAACAAGTGACACCCACAAGGTTCGGGTTTTGTCAATTTTAGTCCCTTCGGTTCATATTTAAATAGTCGTTAAGTTAGTTATAAAATATAACAGTAACTAACGGTTATTTAAATTATTACGTGAAGCATATTAAATCCTTAATAATAAATAAATATATATTAAGTATTTAATAAACGTACTCTTCGTGTCTTACGTGTGTGCCCCCAATAGGCTCACATATTCGTAACGTATACGTGCTAGCCAACTACCATAACCCAACAAAAGTGACCCAAAGTTCAATTTTAGTGCATACATGATACGACCTCTTAAAAGATATTATTCAACGAACAAGCTTATTACAGTACCAATATTTTTTAGTAAGTAAAACCAACATATTTAGTTTCCAAAAATCATCTCAGCTAATTTAATATGGTTTAATATAATTTTCTTGCTTAATCATCAACCTTTGTTTTCAGATATCCGTTAAACCATGGATATGGATCCTAACTCATTTTCAATATAGTTAAACATTATGTTTTCTCGATTATAGAAATAATTTCAAACAACATACCAAAATGTAAATCATGAATCATCTTCGATACCCTTTGGTACGGCCATACAAATTATCTGGTTAATTCAAGAGAGTGCCACCTCGGTAATCTTTCTACGATTTAAAAAACAATTGAAGAACAAATCTCTTCTATTTGTACTACAAATGGTAGTAGATGCCTGCTTCACATCAAACTTCAAAAATAGCCTTATGACTAACTTATCCAGTAAAGCGTTTGACTATAATCAAAAAGTGATATCCCAACACATGCGAATTTGCTTGCATCTCAAGTCTAAGGAGACTTTTAAACCATTTTTTTGTTTTTCGACATTTACCCATACGAGGATCCAAAAAGTAAATATCGAAGGTGGGGGTATCCCAATAATGCAATCCCTTTGTGAATACACAAGATTTTTTGGCGGGAAAATCCATATATTACAAGTAATATAACCAACACTCACATTAGCCTTACATAACAATATTTTCTCATACTGTGTAAAACCGACAATGTTACATATTTTAGAATGAAAAAATCATTTAAGGACTAAACATGCAAATTAAGGATAACAATTATTAATATTTAATTAAATGACCAAAAACCAACATACCACGTTATCTTCATTTATCAGAAAGAAGTAAAAAATTTTAGTTCTTACAATCCCAATTATCCAAAAACTAAAACAGATATGCATGAAACAATTAGCAGTTGAAAGTCCAATGTTTCTAACCATTCCTCACTTTTTTCTTCTTACAAGACAGCTAAATAGCTTACTGAGGTAACTTTCCGAACACCTTGCTTTCAAATTCACATAAGTTGTGAAAGATTTTTGAATAACAATATTGAGAGACCTTATAGTTCACGAGTGCAATACTTTTGCAAGAGGTCATAGAAAGGACAAGGTAATAGTAACCTGTTTTATAGGGTATTTGAATTCAAACAACATACCTTATCCTCAGACAGTCACATAACAGTTTCTAAAAATGTAAAAGTATACTTCATTCTTTAAATGTTTAACGCCAACAATGGCTTGTTAGCTTGAGCATATCTAGTTAGCAGATTTATCATAAAATAGAAAAATTGAATAGTCCTACAGGAAATTGATTATTTTCCTAGCAAACAGTTAATACACAAACAACAATATGCCTTATATAATTCGAAACATTTTTGTATTAACAGTCATCTAAATTCTCTCAATTAGATATTGTTATCTAAATACTCTCAATTAGATACTGTTGTTGTTAGCTCATCTTGCTCTCATGCAAAAGTAACAACCAGTCTCATACACAATATAATATATATACATAATGAATCCTTAGTTATAAACACAAGGTCCTCCCATCCATTATAACAATTTAGATTCAAGTGAAATAAACCATTTAAGACTGTGCTTCAATGATATAATAGCAATTGTCTGGAGGACCTTTTATTTTCCGCATACAATTTATCATAATTAAAACATCTTTAATCCGCAATCGTCGATATTTGTTTTAATCCTAAATCCCAAGTGAAGTTTCATTCCAATCTTGCAAGGAAATTAACATCTAAGCGAGCTTGCTGAATGAAATGCTTTCAATATGTTACACTACATTTGAATTTTATCAGTCAAAGAACACTCGTGGAGGGCTGTCCCACTCTGATGCAGTGTACTCCAGGAGTTAAATCCTTAATTTAATTCAAGAAAATCATCATTGTGATTAAACAATAAGATCTCTAGCTCCTTAATGACCTTGATTTTCAAAGATGGATTCTATTATCTTTGTATACATTATAAAGATTAATTTTTATAACTCATAACCATTTTTATACACACACGCCCTCACGCAAAAGGTACTCAAAAAGGGAAAAGTTATCAAACTTTAATTTGTCCCATATTACAAATATCGGCTCATTACCCATTTTTGATTTAACACATCGTACCCCGCAAGTTACATTCCATTAAGGAAAGAACTTATGATCCTTAATTTGCCTATAATTCAGATTCAAGAAAACATTAATATGACCAAAAATAGTTATTTTTTTAATATAATTTAATGCGTGTCGAAAAGAATAAGATTTAATCATAGTCCCAATTTGTTGATCGTAAGAACCCAATATTATTATTTATCACAGTAAGGCGTTAATATTTGTTAATACAGCAGAATTTTTTGTCCTTAGATAGCACTATTTCTTCAAAGTAATCAATTCCAAACACACTCAAAACATTTAGCGAGAATTTGCCTTTTATCTAGGACTGCCTCTTCATCATAACATAAATTCTAAGACTTATTCCTGATTTCAAGATGTGATAATGTTCTTAGGAATTAGCAAGGTTTAAATGATCCCGTCTACATTTTATATTCACACACACAGCATAGATATTTACAATTATCAATCAAATGATGAGGATCCTTGCGTGATTTTATGAAATGAGCAGTTTTTCTATTATACTTTGGGTATTTGACAAGAGTTTTTCATGGTTTAACCCATAGGACATCAGTAAGAGGAATTCAGAAGGTTATGAATTTTTGATTCTTGAAATATTGTCCAAGATCTATAATACTGCCCCACGAGTTACTTGTTTGTAAGAAGAGACATACTACTTTTAAATACTAAGTAATAGACAACATTAATCGTTCTTAATTTGGGGAAAAACAAAATGGTCATTTTTACAGTATCTCATCTCAGCTTGTTTACATACTATACATCTAAGATATTAAACGCAAATTTTCAAAACCTTAATCAAGAATCAGACGATGGCGAATTCCATCCCAATGCCATTAATAGATAATGTCTTTACATACCTTCTAGGTTGAAACTTTTATAGATGTACTCCATGAACACGCAAAATTCTAACCTTGAATATATTTTTTGGAGGAAAGCAGCAATTTAAAGTTTTACATATAACAAAAACAATAATGACAATAATCCGTTTGTTTTCAACACAATAGACATACCAATAGATGGATGTGGTATTCTATGAGTTAATTGGAGTTGTGAGACTCTATCAGAATCCCCTAGATAACCTAAATTCTTTTTTGATCAAATTACTCACAATTGGGTCAAGCCAAAAATTTGAATACAGAAGTATTTTAAAACCAAATGCAAATGCTATAGACGGTATATATTCTATGAATAGCAACAATAACTTGATAGAATCATGTTTTTTCAAGAAAACAGAAACATGTCCAATATACGTTTATAAAGTCCCCTTTGAATAAATCAAGGACCTTATTGTTTCCCATGTGGTTTTTCATCAAGAAGAAACATAACATTTTACTTCATACTTTATGTTTAGAGTCCCATTTCTATAAATTCAAGAGACTTTTATAATTATGTCTTAACAAGAACATAATTATTCTAACAATTTTACTTCATACTTATGAGTCATTGATAAATTCAAGGACTTTATAATTACTTCTTACTTATGTGATGCCACCGTTGGGATTTAACATTCTAGGTAACCAATTAGCTACGAGTACGCAGCGGATTAGATCTAGTTAAGGCACATAGAATTAACACTTAATAAATTAAACAAGTAATTTACTAACCTTTTGTTTTAATTGCTTTAAAAAACTCAAATAAAACTTTAACGCCGTCAATCGTATCTTGAAACGAGTTGATTTTAAATTACCAACTCTACTGTGGCGCACCACAACAACACGTCGAACAAAGTACCAACAATGCTAGTCCGTAACTTCGCAAACTCCAAAACACCGATGTGTATGGCTTTTATTTACTTGAACCGAAAACCAAACAAACTAGTGTCTTGTTCTAGATCCGAAAACCAAAACAACGAGTGTGTAGATCTTGTTTCAAAACCAATCGAATCCTATAAGAAGGATACATTCGATTGACTTGACAACATAAGACAAAAATAAACCAAGAATAGTATATACTTTCTTGGTTTTCTTGCCTTATACAATAGAAAATAACAAACCCTTTATTGGTTGTAGTATGTGCCGATTGCATGAACAAAAGGATAAAGACAAAAAGCCAATAATGACCTTTTAAGTTTAGTGGTCGTTATAGGATTAGGGTAAAACCAAAAAACATTTAAAGGTTTAGTGGTCACATTTACGAATCAAATTCATTATCACGAGGGTTAGGATGAGGTATTTATATAGTACCTCCCAACCCCTAGTTTATCAGATAAACTAGGACCCGCAAATTCCACATCACGAATACAACTTTTATCCTTATCTCTAAAATTGACCCAAAACCCCCTTCCTAAAAAGCTAAATGGGTTTGGTCAACAAGTACACCTACAAGGTTTTTGGGTTTTGGGTCAATTTTAGTCCTTTTTTCGTGTTCATATTTAAAAATTCGTTCAAAGTTTAGTTTTCTAAAATATAAACAGTAACTAACGGTTATTTTTAAATTATTACGTGAAGCAATTAAATCCTTAATAATTAAATAAATATTATTAAGTATATGTTAAATAAAATCGTACTCCATTTCCGTGTCTTACGTGGTGGGCCCCCAATAGTCCTACACATATTCGTAACGTATACGTGCTAGCCAACTACCATAACCCAACAAAAGTGACCCAAAGTTCAATTTTAGTGCATACATGATACGACCTCTTAAAAGATATTATTCAACGAACAAGCTTATTACAGTACCAATATTTTTTAGTAAGTAAAACCAACATATTTGTCGTTAATCTAATAACTTATTAGACAAAAAGTCTTAGCTGATCAACCTATCTGTTTTAGCCTGAACTACAAGAGGACATTTTATTTTGACCTATAACCCAACCGGCCCATCTTGACACCTCAAGCTATTTAGTAATCTTATTTTCATACCTTCCAAATATGGCATGCATATCCATTACATTCCGAATAGTTGACCAGTTGATTCCCATTCCATTTAGGTATGACTTGTCAACAATAGCTTTCCAGTGTTCAGTGTCTGAAACCAATTTATCCCTATTGTTCATCCAGTCGGGGAAAGTTTGAAGCCTCTTGGGCCATTCCTCAGGCCATTCAGTCCCTCTGTCTTCTATGGCAGAAGGAATAGGATGCAAACATGAATTTATGGGAGCATACCTGATCCATGATATTTTAACAAGTCAGAGATCATCACTTTATCCCATCACAACACATATTTAATGGGTTGTGAGTGTTGAGAAATGATAAAGAATCACATATTTTTTGTGTAATGAATGTGTAAACGAATGAGAACCAAATTTCCATATCTAAATTAAAGATTATGTTGGTTATATTTTATTATTTAGATTCCTATATATGATATGACGATTGTTGATTATCTTCAATCATGAAAGACTGGGTGTCAAATATACATCTATAGTAAAAAGCTTATATGAGCTTACCAAGCAGCATCTGGATTCTCATTGTCCTTGCACATGGGAGGAACCTTTTTCCTTCTTAATGCATATATATCATTGGATTCTGGTTTTTGATATATTCTAACACCAATGTCACTGACATCATCAGTTTTATGAGCCAAAATGTTCCATCCAAGTGATGCTGTCAGCTTTGACATAGCTGCACAAATTATATGTTTATCCGATAAGAACACCACAATATGAAAATATATATACTTTAAACAAAAGATCTCTAAATAATGACAAAAAAGTAGATTTTAATAATAAGCAAAGCAAACCTTCATCTTCTTCAATACTATCATGTTTGCTCGACAAAATCAAGTAGCCAGCAGGTCGTAAGATTCTATTCATTTCTATAAGCAGCTTACCACCTGTATAAGAAAAAAAAGAGTGGCATATATTACCAATGATAGAAAATAAAACAAAGACATTGTTAGTCAAAATAGGGAAAACTTTTATCTAAAACAACTAAGAACAAACCATTAGTTTGCCAATGAATTTGACATTCTCCGCAATGAATAGTATCAAATGTGCCACTAGGAAAAGGGAGCCTCCGAGTTGCAAAAGGGCTAACTATAGCAGGAAAACCACGCTCAAGAGTAACCTGAGCGAGATCCACAAGGTCATCCTTCAAGCCTAGCGTAAGTGTAAATACATTCTTGTCAAAAAGATATGCTGCAAAGCTTGAATCAGTACATCCAATGTCCAATATTGTGCGGATATTCTTTCCCCATTCAATGTCTGGTACTGTCTATCAATTCAATCGATACCAGAAGAAAGAAATAAGTTCAACATCAACTATACCAAATTAGATCAGGTCTTTATAGCAGGGAGTTTAATAATACCAACTATGAATTCCTAAAACAATGCAAAGCATCGACATTCGAGTAACAAATGCCACATTTTTTGGAAATAAAACGAATAACAATTATAGGTAGCGAAAATTTGAAGTACTTGCCTCTTCAATAGATTCAAGATAATGTGCAATTCCACCAGTAAGTTCAGACTGGTTTTGTGGGAACGTTAGATATTCACCAGATTCCACAACCCAACTTTGTGTCTTAACATACTGAGCTAGTTTTGGATGTGCCACATTCTTAAACCATATCTGCAATTATCCGTAAACTACTTCATCACATTACTAAAACACTAACAAAAACAGAACAATCATATATCGAATAAACATACCTTCTCTCTACTCTCAGGCCAGCTAACCGGCGTTTCATATCCATCATGTGGCAAAGGAACAAGACACATTAACGGATTCTTAGGACAACTCCTCTCATGATGCCGATAACTTTGAATTCGTTTTGACGCAACTTCAATATCAATACAAGGAATATAGTTATGCTTACTCCTAGTACTACACATTTTCCAACTATACTCCGCCTTCGGATCAAATAACGGACCCTTAAACTTTTGCTTCTTCCCCCTTTTCACATCCATTTCCTCATCCTCAACTTGATCCACATCACCCGCAGTATCAACTAACTCCCCATCCACTTTATTTTCCCCTTCTTCACTCACAACTACCGCTTCGTTTTCGCTCTCGTTTTCCGCAGCCTCATCTGATTCTTTCGCCTCATTTTCACCCTCTTTAACTACACCCTTTTGCTCTTTCTTACCATCTTTAGATCCAAAAACATGATCCACTACTAATGACCCATTATTACTAACCCCTTTATTTACCTCCACATTTCCCTTATTTGAATCGGGCTCATTTTCGATTGGAACAGCTTTTTTTCGTATTAAGCCTTTATTATCAGAAAGTGCAGCAGGTTCAGCAATGTCACCAAAAGTACTTCTTTGATAAGTAACATTATTAGCAGAAGGTGAGAACATATACCAAACAAAAACAAAACATAAACCCAAGATTGCTACTGATGCAAATTTAAGAATAACACCATATGATCTTTTGGCTTGTCTACTGAATCTAGCTAGCGGTAATAAACCAATCTTTTTTATAACCATTTTGACTTGATAAAAGAAAAGTACAGAAATTGTGATTATGGGTTTAAAATTTAAACAAGCAGTTGGTGGGCGTGGATAGATTTACTTACAAATATAGTTGTTAGATTTGATTCAAGTTGAAAATCGGTTTATTTGTCATGGTAAAATTGTGAGTATAAAAATGGTCAAATGAGAGTGTGAGTGTTGGTTCCGACAAAAGATGTCGTTTGGGATCCGCATGGGGGTTAAGACTGTAAATTGTTTGATTGGATCGGAGTCTCGGGTTGTAAGAAATGGGGAAATGTCAGTTTACATTCTCTTGGCCCAGTCGGCCCAATACAGCCCAGTTTGATACTTCATTTAATAGTAACTTATTCTAGACGTGCGCAACGCAAACCGGTTAACCAGTTTCGGTTTCGGTTCGGTCAACATGAACGTGTTTCGGTCAACGAACCTGTTGGAACCGGTTTTGGCCAAACCCGAACCGGTTTAGAACCGGTTTTGGGCGGTTCAAAAGTCGAACCGGTCAAACCGGTTTGGAACCGGTTAACCTGTAAAACCTGTTTGGACCGGTTTGTGTTTTTTTTCTTCGTTTTTTGTGGTTTTATACGCAATAAACTGAATAAACTTCAACTTTTATTTAATAGAAAACCTAATACAACGGAAACGAAATACATCGGAAAAGAAAATACAACATAATACATCAGAATTGAAAATACAACATCATAATCGACAATTAGTAATCATCATGATAGACATCATAACCATAATCAGCCTCTTCTCCTTCCGAACCGGGTCCGGACATAGGAACCTTCGCTACTAGCAGCATCAAGTGCAATTTCTTCATCGGATAGTAGAATGGCTTCATTTGCTTTGCAACCTCGGCATCCAAGACCTCGTTCTCAAAGTCTACGGGGGTTCTTCAAGAGTGGATTGTTGTCCACCCTGTTTACCGCTCTTGAGCGTCCAAGTGGCTCTTTTAAGCACATACACATATCTAAGGACGCAGGAGTGATTCTTGTTTCATTATATTCAGCTTGACAACACCATCCCACTTAGTTGATAAATGTGAATACCAGAAGCTACCGAATTAGCTTGGACACTTAGTATAGTCCATGGCCATGTGGATAGAACGGAAACATTGTTTTCTTTGGCCTTCCAAAAAACCCAAGACATTAAAAGTTACAAACTCCGTGTTTTGAAGAAGTTGACCAAAATCAGAATGAACATATTCGGCTCATATTCGGGAGAACAATGAAGGATCACTCCACGCCATGCCTTTTTTTGTTTTTTTGTTTCCTTTCAACCGCCTTATCAACGTGGTCGCGTAATTCCGAGACTTCGCCCTCGATGAAGAACCCCCACCCCCACTACTTAATTCGGTTGTTGTTGGGATTACAAATGTTTGTATAATAAAAATTATACAAACCTGTCGAACGAGTCATTGAACGCATTTTTTTGCCTTAGTTGGCATCAACTGATCAATCAAAAAACTTCAAAACCAAACATATCGAACTCGATAAGAAACTCTACAAAGTTCTCCAACCGTGCACATAAAAACATGGTTTAAAGCGGACTGCACCAAGTTAAATATCGCGGTGGCATTCTTTCAAAATACCTTCTAGAAGTTTTTCTTCATTGTTTAACCCATAGTTTGCAAATAATAATCCCCCCACAAAATCCACATTCGGGTAATTTGGTAGTCAGGAAGAAAATATGTTAGAAGTACCAATGGAATGTTGAGGGAATAGTAAACCCCCGATAAAACTTTTGTGGCATTGTTAACAACACTTCAAGTAGATTTGGGATTTAACGTACCCTTCAATAATAACCCAATTCATCAGCCGGACAATCAGTTGTTGTTGTTGGGTTACCATATTTTGTATAATAAATATTATACAAACCTTTCAAAGAGTCGTTGAACCATTTTTTTGCCTTAGTTGCATAACCATCGTCAAAAAACTCCAAATCTGTACTTATCGACTCGATAAGAAACTCTACCCCGTGTACATTAAAACATGGATTTAAAGCGGCTACACAAGTAATTATCGGTGGCATTCTTTGAAAATACTTCTTAAGTTTTTGCTTCATCGGTTTAACCATAGTTGCAAATATACCCCCCTCATGTTCATATTCGTTTAATTTGGTACTCATGAAGAAAATCTGTTGAAGTACCAATTGGAGATGTTGGGTAGTAAACCCCCGATAAAATTTTCGTGACATTGTTAAACACTTCAAGTAATTGGGTTATATTTTCAATAGTAACCCAACTGTCAACCGGAAAATGATTACACTTACCCTTATTGGCCAAAAGGTCATGAAAATACATCAAAGTAGTAGGGAACCGAAAAGTCTTCGAATGCATTGACCCGCTTCATCATTTTCCAAGTACCTGGTTCAATCCAATGTGCGGTAACACATATGTAAGAACCGGGCAGCCCATGAGGAGCGGACCAAACATCCGTTGTTAGGTTGACATTAGTATTTAAGTTTAGAAAACCATCAATTATTGCTTGTTTAGCCGCTACCCATAATTTTATTGCATCACATTTGAGAGTAGTGTGACTTACATGATTGTATTTTTGTTGAAAATGGTTCTGAAACACCCTCGTTGTTTGCTCGTCGTCAAATTGGTTGAATGGTAACCCTCGTTGAATCACCAAACCCGCGAATTGTTCACGAAGAACATCCGGATTGTACACAAAAATACTCCCATCTCGAGACATAGACGATTGCCCTGATTCCACAACCCTCTTTAGTGCTTCACAATGCGGATGTGAGATATGATTCTTCAACGTCGAGTTGGAATCTTTCGAAAAGAAATGAAAGCAATGCTTACATTGAGCTTTAGTCGTGTTGTCGGACATTTTGCAAAGGTTGAAGTCCTTCCAAATCTAGGGGTTTCGATTGGTTGGTAGGATTTGAAGAACCGTCGGTGCACTTGATGAACTGGCACCGGGGGTAGTTGAGGCGGATTGACTTGCCATTGCTAATTGAAAGAAATTCGGTTTTGCTTTGGAGAGTTTTTTTTGCTTAGGATTGTAAGTTATAAGTTATGATTGAAACACTAACACAACCCCTCAATTTATAATTAAATAAAAGAGCAAAACAACAAACACTACGCCCAAAAAGTCAGAAAAACGCTCCTTCACGGGTCCCCCCACGTTATAAAAGCAAGATTCAAATTTTGAAAAAAAAATACCCGGAATCGGTTCCAAACCGGTTAACCGAACCGGTTTCGGTTTTCTGGTTCGATAAACCGGTATACGAACCGGTAGAATCACAAAAACTGGAAACCGGTCCCAAACCGTCGGTTTGGCCAAGAACCGGAACCAATTCTGGTCAAAACCGGGGTTGACCGGTTCGGTTTTTGGTTTCAATACCGGGTTGGGTTGTGGAACCGGTTTTTCTGCTCACGTCTAACTTATTCTAGTCTTTTGCATAAAGGCATAAAGCGTGTTTTTCAATACAAAGTCATCATATTGTTGCAAAATCTATACATTTTATTAAAAAAAGTTTTGGATGATGTCATTTTGCATACATGTCACTCAATTATCTATCAATTAAAAATTTGTTGATGTAATATATGTAATTTATTTTCTTTTTTGTATTTAATAGAGTAAACTCATAAAATATATATGGTCTACCAATTTGTTGCCACTATAAACATTTATATATTACTTATATTAAAGATATTGTATATATACATATTGAAATTAAAGATATTGTACCCACTTGCATGACAAACAATATCTTGAGAATCTTATCATATATTGCAAGAGATATGAAGAGATCTTATGAGATATGCATACGTCTTGAAAGATATCAAAACTTTCCCTATAAATAGGGTGAACGAAATGAGTAACATGCATCCCTTCATCCCCTCTCTTTTCTCCATAATTCAGTCGTCTAAACACTATAAATTCCTTATAAGCTTTAGCATAAGGCAAGTATCCAAAATCCTCACTAAATCCTCACAACGATAGTTATTCTGATCTGAAAGGAAATTGTGGCGTAAAACCGCATATACGAATGTGAGTTACCAGCAGGGAATCGCCACTCGAAAAACCACTTTCTCCCAATAAAAACTATATCAACGTAATATTATATAAAGTCACATCCTCCACTTATGTATAAGTCTAGCACGTTTAAATGATGTCAAAGTATCCGGTCCAAATCAATGACGCATAAGTTTAAAATTTAGGCCCATAAACTCCGACCCGTGATTTTACGCTTCATCAATTGGCGCCATCCGTGGGACACGAAAAAAAGGGTGTATTACTGCTACATGCTCGCAACAATAAAATCATAACCATGAACGAATATAACCTAATTCAAACCCCAGCTTAAGAGGCGGTAGGCGATATCGACGAGCAGAACGTCAATCTTGCGCCCATCACCCACGATGCTAGAGGGCCCAGCGAACCGATCTCAGAACCCGACACGGAAGACCTTGTGATGCAGTTTGTGATTCACACCTTTTACCAAATGAACGCCATGTACAAAGCGTTTACCCAAAAGCTTAAAGTCGTTCCGCAACAACAAGCTTTTGCAAATGCGTAACCACCGATCATCGAACCATGGAACTCAGATTCATACAACTTACACCCAGGGAACGCTAAAGAAAACGCTTTCGTTGAAAGTGACAACGCTGACCCCTCAAAAAGTCGTGCCACCATCGGAGGGGTACCCCCAATAAATACGGCTAAGGGGAAACCAGTACCAAGTAACAATTTATACCATCAGCCATTCGTATTTAAAGAAGCATAAAGAGATGTGCGCGATTTGGTCGCTTCTCTATTTACCAAACGGATCAAAGACTACGATATGCCGGACGGTATCAAAGTTCCTACCAATCTGCGAACATATTACGGCACGACTGGCCCAGATGATCACTTAACGGTTTTCTAACGGTTTTATGGGGGGACTAAGGACTTACAAAAAGCTACCGAGTCCGCTGTGCTGTGATTTTCTAAATCACATTGTCAGGGCAGCAAGGTTTTGGTACGACAACCTTGCACCGGGTAGAATTGATGGTTTCCATCAGCTAAGAGACAAGTTTAAGGCTAACTTCTTGCAACAAAGTAGATTCCCAAAAACCCAAACAGAAATCCTTGGTATATAAAAACGGCCTGAAGAATCATTGAAGGATTACATGGCTCGATTCAGCAAAGAGACTCTGCACATGGCTAATCGATCTGACGCCATAGTATCCGGGGCATTCATTAGTGGTTTGCGCCAGGGACGCTTGTTTAAGGACCTAATAGCATAACCTCCAACGACGCTGGAAGATCTGTTTATACAAACACACAACTTCATACGAGCTGAAGACGCGAATAATGAAAACCATCTTCGAGAGCCACGCCGAGAGACAAAACAACACATGGCATGTAAAGACCTCCCGCGAAGGTCTAGAGATAAGCTCATTCCTATACCGTCCACCCGACCGGTGGAAAGCCATGGGCTTTTATGCGACAGTTTTACGGCATTGATAAAATCATCGACAGAAATACTGGCTACATCTAAAGGCAAGACCATGCTCTGACCGCCTCCTAAAATGTTTACTCTTGCTAACAAAAGGGATCAGACGAAATACTGCGAGATCCATGAGGATCACGGTCATGAAACTAATGATTGCATAGATCTATGGAAAGAGATCGAAGCTTGTGTTAGGAAGGGACGCATGGCTCACTTGGCCAAAGGAGCCAAAATCCATAACAATAGCAAAAGCAATCAGCCGTCTGGGTCCAAGGATAATAGCAGCCTCCAAATAGGCTGGAGCAGGAAGACAGACACCGAGGCAAAACCAAAGAACGAGATACATATGATCCGATCTGTGAACACGAACGCAGAAAAATTAAGAGTCCTGGCTCCTAGTATTACATTCTCTGAAGATGACCCGATTCTGGAACACTACACTGGCGATAACCCATTGATTATCACAGCAGATGTTAGGACAACGCACATCTATAAAATTTATGTAGATGGTTGATCGAGAGTTTTATACACTTAAAATATACTATAATAATATAACTTTAAGAGTAATTAAGAAAATTACCAAGTTACCCTTGATAAAATTCACTCTCAAAAATATATATAATATAATATATAATACGTATATTAAACCGGGTAAGTATGATCACCCGGGTCGTTTCCCCAACGACTAGTGAAATTGAAACCTCATTTAAGTCCGGATTCTGATTTGAATAAGCAAATGGATGATTGGATTATTTAAAGCAACAATTAAAATGGACAATTAAAAAACTAATACGGGAAACAAATAAAATGTG
Source organism: Tanacetum coccineum (assembly GCA_026074375.1). Lineage (NCBI taxonomy): Eukaryota > Viridiplantae > Streptophyta > Magnoliopsida > Asterales > Asteraceae > Tanacetum > Tanacetum coccineum. The sequence continues at coordinate 51,763 of BQNB010004836.1, forward strand.
ACAATTAAGCAAGTAAACTAATTTTAATCCCTAAAAATGTAAACTAAAATTATAAACCTAAGATAGGACAAAAGAAAATTTTAGGAAAAAGAAAAAACATTTTTTTTTGACTTTTTAGATTAAAAGATATAATTTTTTTAAAATTTGAACTAATTAAAAACTATAAAAATAATAAAACTCTTAAAAAAAGAGTTCCTAAAAATTTTTAATAAAAAATTACACTAATTAAAGAAAATGCGCAGAAATTTTCTAAAAATAAAACCTCTCATTTAAATCTTTTATCAAGTTAATTAAACTAATTAAACCTAAACCCTCATTATTAATTAAATCTAAATCAACTATTTAAAACTAAGCTTAGGTACTAACATGTTGTAAAAAAGACTTAAGGGCTAACGGGGCAAAAACATTTAACGGTGCAGGAATACCGAGGAAAAAAAAATAACAAAAAATAGAAAAATTACAAGAATGGTCCCTGAGGTCCTACCCCGATAACAACCAAAGTCCAATTAAGCCTTAAAATAAGGTGAGAACTAAAAGTGCTTTTTAGGGAAAACTTAAAAGAGAAAAGTTGTAGAACAACTTGAGGAGAACAACTTTAATGAAAAGACTTATACCTAAAAGCCACTAATAAGCTCAATAAGAGCTTATTTTTCAGCTGACCTCAGAAAGTGGGTTTAACCCTTGGTTTTAGAAAATAAGCTATAAAAAACTCAACACTAGTTCAAAATGTAAAAGGAAAGAAGTTCTAATGAGCTTATGATGTGCTTAACCTAAAAATGAAAAGATAATAGAGCTTAAAGTACTTTTAGACTACTGAAAATGAGGAGGAAACAAGCAAACTCAGAAAATAAGGCATTTAGCACAAAAACCAAATAAGCTAAAAAAACCTTTAAAAGCTAAACTAGACTCTAAAACTTTAAGGACTTGTCAAACTACTTATAATCTACCTATAATAGCTATAAATTCTACACCTTAAGCTAAGATTCAAAATAATAAGCTAAATTTAACTAACCCTACTGTTTTTTGTGTTTTCAGAGTTTTAACTAACTTTGATTGACAGCTAAATTACCTAGTGAAATAAGCTAGAAAATGTTAAACTAAGATTAAATTTTATAATAAGCAGTAACTAGACTTAATATACATGAATCTAAATCCTAAATCCTATCTTACTTAACTAAAAGTTAATCCAAAGGTGCAGTATTAACTTGTGACAACAGTACTAACTTTTAGTTAGTACTGCTACACTTTGGTGGATTTTGGCAGCAACTTAAGCTAACTAATAAGCAATAAATCTAAATCTATTACCTAATCTATATTAAGCTACCTCTAAACTATATACTACCTTAATTTGAAAAGCTAAGTTCCTAGATTACTTGCCTTAATCTTAAGCCAAAAGTGACAGCAGTACTAACTTTTAGTTAGTACTGGTGCACTTTGCACAAGTGCAACTCAAAAGTGCAGGCTTCCTAAGGGAAATCCTGCACTTAAACACACTCTACTAGAGTGTTTAAACAAAGTGCAAGTAAGATCTAAGCCTTAGAGGGCTTAGATCAAAATTTCCACAGCCAAAAGTCTAAGACAAAATGCCCTGGTGTAAAAACAAAGATAATAAGCCATATCTTTTGAAATTTTGAACTCTAACTTATAATAACTAAATGAAAACTAATCTTAAATGAAAACTCAGCTGACTCAAGCAAATTGCATGAGTAATGTTGACTTTTAGAGGTCAAACACACTTATGCCAAACACCCCTTTACTATTATGACAGTTATGATTAAGCTACTAAATTCGAAATCTATTAAACAAATGCTTAATACCAGATAATTAATAGATTAAAACAACTTTAATAAGCATGAATTAACAACTAGATAAGCAATAATCTAAGACTTAAGCTATTTTACTATATTTTTGGTTTTTTAGAGGTTTTTAAGATAATTTTATTAAAAACTATGATTCAAACTAAGAAAATATAAAAACAATAAACGAACTATGATGATTAAGCTAGATAAAATGCAAATAAGAACTAATAAGCAAAGAGATTAAGCAAACAAGCAAAGATAAACATATAAGCTATAACTAAGAATTTTAAACTGAAATTAGAGAAGAAGGAAAATAGAAGCTTACTTGAACCTTTAGCTAAACAAAAGGTCTCAATTAAGAGAAGCTATACAAGCTCCCTAGCTATGTAGATAAGCTAAGGAAAAAGCTCCTGGGGGATCTCTTCCAAGTTAAGATCCCCTTCCAAAAAGCTCATATCCAATAGAATCCATTATAAATGTAATTAAACTGATTTAAGGTTTAAGTAAGATTAATACTGAATTTAAATAGCTCTATTTCAGCTTATAGACTGAAGAGAGAGCTTAAAATGAGCTTTGTTAGCTTATTGAGACAATTTGGCTTATTAAGACAGCTTTTGAATAACAAGAAAAGAGAGCTTATGAATGATTTAAACTAAATTTCATTAATAAAAGTTACTAGTTACATTACTTAAAAAAAAGAAAGTTACATTTAAGAAAAATACGAATTTAAGCTAGACTAAAAATTACTAAAAACCTTGATGGTGTGTGTGTGAGAAGTGAGGCCTATTTATAGGCTGCCTTGGATCCTTCTAGCCTCTTGCCTTGCTCTCTAATCCTTTTAATCTTGGCCAATCATTTCTTCAACCATTTGCGCATGCAATTGTGCCGGTTTGATCAAGCATGGACCACCTGAAGATTGCCAGCGTGTCATTCTCTTATGGATGCATTTGTGCTTCTTTTGTGAGTGTTTTAGCACAAAAACCCACATAAATTTGTGCTTTCTCCATTGCTACGTGGCTTTTGATTGAGAGGGAGCTTAAGTAACCCTTGATTTGACTGATATGACCTCGCCATTGTTCTTGAGAGCTCTTGAATTAAGAATCGCAAGAAAAACCCTTTAATGTTCAAAACCCCTTGATTACCCTGGTTATATGTTAGGACGAAGGGTGAACAGTAAATGGGATTCGCGCCCAATTTTTGACAGTTAAAACTGTTATAACTTTGGGGAGTTTGCACATTTGGCCCTTGTGTTCTCTTTTCCATTTTCTAGTTATAAATAACTTTCGAAAAGTGCAAGATTAGCCCTTGTGGTTATTATAAAAGGAAATGGGCTAATGTTTTGGGCCTAAAGATCCGGGCAAGGCCCATTTGGGAGGAGGGGACATTTTTGGATTTTAGTGAAACTTTGAGGGTTAAAATGGAATATTGTGGGTCTTGTTGACTTTTGTTGACCAATGATTGACTTTTCTTTAACTGGATTTGACTCAGGCTTGACTTTTCTAGCTTCGGCTTTTATTCTTTGGCTTCTTTTTGTACTCTTCTGATTCTCGTGTCTGTGCTTGCCCGTTTTTGACGGTTTTCATATGATTTTTGAATTATCCTTACCTGCATACACAAAACATAAATACAAGCATATTTTTGCTATTTTTGGTCTATTTTGGGTTTAATTGGGTTATTTTTAGGCATAAATGGATATGTGTATTCTACACTTATCAATGGTGGAAGCTTCGCATAAATCATGTACGAACATTGCTTTGAACAGCTGACACCATAAGAGAAAAAGGAAATACGACCTCTGACGGCCCCACTTGTAGGATTTGCAGGTCAAATATCATAGCCTTTGGGACTAATCACCTTGCCAGTCATTGTACACGACTACCGCAGTCACGTTAGCAAAACCATAATAGCCGAATTTGTAATCATAAGATCCCCTTCACCTTACAATATCATCCTACGGCGGCCAGGAATGATGAAACTCGAAGCAGTTGCCACCACTCTGCACGCCCGGCTAAAATTTGAAACACAAAAAGGCGTCGCCGTCGTGAAGGGAGAAAGATTCCAACCGCACGACTGTAGTCATGTTTCTCAGAAAAGAGATCATCCAGAAGAAGCAAGTGATACTGAGGGTGTAGAACGCATAATTGTCAACAATGCGTACCCAGAGCAAACACTACAGATCACAGCCAACCTTCCAAAGATGCTTAAGGAGAAGCTTCGCGAATTATTATGCCAAAATATAAATATTTTTGCATGGAAGCCCGCAGATATGACAAGCATCCCACGAGAGCTCGCAGAGCATAAGCTTAACATTCATCCGAGAACATTCCCTGTTTGGCAGAAAAAGCGATTCATAGCCAAAGAACAAAAGTGAGGCAATCACAGCGGAAGTATTCAAGCTAGTCTTTGGTTTTATAAAACGCCCACAAGGGTGCGTTTGGATCTGGGTTACCAGATTAGGGTGCATTTTGTTCTTAGTCGCACCACATAGGGTGCGTTTGGTTGTTATTAAAACCACATAGGGTGCGTTTGGTTTAATAGAAACTGCCAAAAGGGGCGTTTGGCTTAGCAGTTTCGAAATAAGGGTGCGTTTGGGTTAGCAGATTTCCGAATAGGGTGCGTTTGGGTTAGCAGATTACCGAAAAGGGTGTGTTTGGGTTAACAGAAAAATCATAAGGGTGCGTTTGGGTTTGGTTGTGCAGTTAGGGGTGTTTGGTTGTGCAGTTAGGGGCGTTTGGTTGTGCAGTTAGGGGCGTTTGGTTTAGCAACAAGGGTGCATTTGATGGTAAAAATCAACAATAAATATATCGTAAAATTTTATATTATAAAAACCGGATTAAATGGTGGTTAAAATGGTTAAATAAATATATTATTTATTATATCGTTTCCTATTTGATCTCGTATAAATATATATAATATATGTATATAATATATAATATATATTTTTTATATATATATATATATATATATATATGTATATATTTATATTTGAAACACGCGAGTTGTTTGAAAAGTGAAAAAACATTAGGTTTTATGAATATGGGAAACGTTATATAAACGGAAAGGTCATAACGAAATTTATATAAATTTCTATATTTAGTATGTTGTACTAAACTAATGTTATTTTTAGAAACGGTTAAGGGACTACGTTATATTTTAAAGTTTTATTAAATTAGAACTATACAATATAACCCCGACAACAAAACAAGACTAAACTTTACAAATGGTGACAAACATTTTAGCTAACGATCGTCAATAAGACGAAAGATTAATTTATAAAATATTATTTTATAAATCTTGTTCTTGAATGTAAAATCATAAAACTTTTGTAAAATCTTACAAGCTGTTTAACATAATTTGTAACTTCAAAACGTGTGTTTACATTTATGCCGGAACTCTTTATTAATTAAATTGGTGATTTCCGAACACGTGTCGAAATGTTTTGTTTCAATTATTTTCTCACGTTTCTTATATAATACTTGCAAAGTATTATATACATCAGTTATTTTAATTAATTGGTTTCCTTTGTTATATAATTCACGGTATGAATTATTATACTTGTTTATTTTTCATATTATATATACGGAGTATATACATACTTTGTGTTTACTTTCGATTCATTTTATTTAACAACCACCAACTATTACCACTTGGAATCTAAATTCCTTTCTATCAACGTGTTCGCTGTTGACTGTAAACCATTCTATCGGAATCCACGGTTTGCCTCCACTTGCCAGCGGTTTGGTTCCCATAACCCAAACCGAGTCAACTCGGTATTTATCGAGTTGACCCGGGTTAACTCAATAAGTTGCCACCGAGTCAAGGTCAACAGAAATGAATAGATAAAGAAGAATATCAACAGACTCGACAATAACATAAACCAAATCCATCACAACAATCAACACAGCCAACAATTACAACATCACCAACAACAAACCTAATCAAGTATCCTAAGCTCATCGTCACAAGCCTCACATCATCAAATCCAATAATATCTATGTTAGCCGTGTATTTATTAAAGTGATGGTCATTAAATATTCCCGAGCCTTGTATAAGTAAATCGTAGTTTACGGGAATTTAGTTAAGCTAGTTGGGCCTAGTTGTCGGGCTCAAGCCCATTTGTATCATGAACCGGCCCAACTCAAAGCCCTCTAGAATAGTCCACTCTTGGAACTATTTAAAGCCCTCTCCAAGTGTGGAGAGGGTGTTGCTTCTCATTTTTCTTTTGTGAAACAAGTAACCATTTTTCTTTGTTTTTTACTTTCTCTCTCTAAAATCTATTTTTCTTATTTTTGTGTTTGAGGTGATGAAATGATATCCTAACAAGTGGTATCAAGAGCCAAGGTTGGGTTAAGTGATTTGTTTGTGGTAACTTTTTAGTTTTTATTGTTTCGGCTTATTTTTTGTTGTTTTTTTTCTATTCGAAATTTTTTATTCGAATACTTTTCCCCATTATATTCTTTCATTATAATTTGTTTGTATCAAAACCTTGTGTGTTTAGTGCTTGTATTCGTTGAGGTTGATGTGAAATTTCAAGGTCGTAAGACGAAAAGGACGGGGTTAAAGTTTCTTGTTTGGATCACGAACGAAATGAGAATTTTTTAGAAGGATACCGAACGAGCGTGCGAACTAGTGAAGGTTCGATCTGCATTGGTTCGAAATAACTTTATAGCAACATTCGAACTGCATCATTCGAACTTAAGCAAACATTCGAACTAGCACTTTCGAACTAGCAAACTATGAAACTAGCATAGCGATCGAACTAGCCAGGTTCCGAACAAGACAAGGATCGAACATAGAGGATCGAACTAGCGGGCGACTCGAACGAGCGACGGATTCGAACTAGCCAGGATCGAGAGACTAGCGTCGATCGATAACGACCTGCGATAGGGAACCGATCATAGCGTGTGGATCGAACTAGCGTGTGATCGAACGAGAGGCATTATGTTTTGTGGATAATTACGAACGAAATTTTTTTTTGTGGTGTGCAGAAAAGGGTTTCAGTTAAAAAGCATAACTTTTGATACGTAGGTCGTTAAGGCCCGTGACCTTTCAAATCGAAGATAAAAGTGACGGATCACGCGGTATACACCTTTAGTTGGTTATAAGGATTTTTCGAAGCCCAAAACATCATTTTCTTGATTTATAATTGACCCTTTTCAGTATTTTTGGAATTTTCGCCTTCTGATTTCCGAATCCAATCATTCACGGTTATCTAGTGATCTTGGTAAAAATCCCGTTTAATTCATTATCGGTTTTTGAATCTAAGACGAAGTAAAAATCCTGTGAACGTTAATTTATTCAAATCCACAACAACAACAATCACTTTACCCACTAAAGATCCTTGTTTATCATTTCACATCATTTTTTTTGCAATGTCGACTCAACAAGACATCTATGCAGCCGGTTCTGAAAACCGCCCTCCTATGCTACAAAGAGAACTATGTTCCAAGGTCATCCGTCTTCTTCGTATGCTAGAGTAGAGACCAAATGGAAAGTTATCTACAACTCCATTATGAATGGTCCTTATGTCAGACGATGATCCCTGAAACCAGTGATGCAGATCGTGAAGTACTGTTCCTGATACGTTTCTAATGAACAAACCGATGATGAAACTCACAGTAGCAGAAATTAAACAGAAAATAACGCTATATCAGCCATCTTCAACCAACAAAAATTATCAACATGGAATTTTTTGATTGGAAGGCGATGATCAAGCTATTCAGACCATTCTTCTCGGTCTTCCTGAAGACTTCTATGACTGCTGTTGTAGTTCGTGAAATCTGCTCAGGAAATCTAGTTACGTGGTCGCGCCAACAAATGAAGAAAGGTTTGATATTGAATTCAAAGAAAAGAAGCTAAGTTGTTTAATGAATGGGGAAGGTTTACTTCTACTGATGGTGGAAATCGATCTGAGACTTATCTCATCTGTTCTCAAAATTGTTGATGATTTTAAGAGGAAAATCGCTTTCTGAAAGATTGCTGTAATCTAAAGTTCCTAAAACAACTTACAACAGATTGGAGTCGGCATGTTTACTATTGTTTCATCAAACGAAGGACTTTTCATACGACAGATTACACTCAGTTGTTATGATTTCGTGTATACAATCAAAGGAGGTCGATGACAAAGAGTTTTCTGAACGACTAGACAAAACCACATGATCCGCTAGCACTTATGGCAAACTCCAACAATCCTTACAACTATACAGTGTTTCACCAAGATCAACCATCACCAAGTACCTACTCGCAACAACACAACCCATCAACAAACCAACTATACTACAAACCATCATTCAACCAGAACTTCACTGCAACACCAATACCTATCCGAAGACATTAAGATCCCACAACCGCAATGAATCATGGCACTCGCTCTTTGGCTAAGGCATTCAACTAAACACTCAACACCAACCAACAACAACCAGAGAATTTCATTTCAAAACCCTCGTAAATCGGCAGATTGCTCAAGGGTATGAATATGGTTCAAGACAGGACAGTTGCGATGGTTGGAGTTATGGTGGGAATCTAGTTTAGACAGATGCTGGGCAGAATGTTGGGTATCAAAATGGGTATAATGCAGTACTGAATTCAGGACTAGGTTGTTCAAGATGCAGTTCAGAATCTTGGAGTGTTCAGATTATTGAGTAATCAGAATGGCAATTGGGATGTTCAGATATGGGAATGGAAATGTTGTAGCAGATGGGATGAGGGTTTAAGTGGCCTGGGTATAATGGTATTCAGATTAGGTGTTTTACAACTGCAAGAGGATTGGTCATCTTGCTAGGAACTGTACAGTCAGACCAAGGAAGATGGAGATGTGCTTATCTTCAGATCTCAGTTGTGATTTGCGCAAAAGGAAGATAGCAGGAATACTCAAGCGGAAGAGTTTGACTTGATGGCTGCAGCTAGCAGATCATGATGAAATTGAGGAAAGTCAATGCAATCTGCATTTTGGATGGCTAATTTAGTGCAGTAGCATGACTTCGGGTACTCGGATGACCAAGCTCCCGTCTATGATTCAGGACGGATCAGTGGAGGGTACACAACTTATGCAATGCTATGATAATGAGATATTTATTATGTTTTATCAAGAAGGATCAGTTATACTGATGATACATCAACCATTCCTGAACCACCCAAGTAAACAGAATGCAATGTTATTTATTGATATCTCGGGTTTTGTAGAATCAAGAGGGGGGAACAGTAGATCAAACATTACTGAAACTGTGATGGGGAAACACGTGCTTTTTGAATCATTATATAATAATTTGGCCCTTGATGTTGAAAAGGTCAACTCGGTTCAATCGGGTAAACTGAAAGAAAACAAATGCTGATTTGACATGGCTTGCTAGATATAAAAATCAAGAAAAGTGTTTGAAAAATTAGTCAAGAAAAATATGACAAAACTGAAAGATGTTATCAAAAGTCGGTTAGATCAAGACAATGTCTTACTAAAAGATAATATGCTCTTCAGTTTAAGTTCCGGGTGTTAAACACATACACGACTCAGACTGAGGAAATTTCAAATTTAAGTAAACAGTTTCAAACGGAACCAATCAACAGTTTCTTTTTTCGAAGAAAGAAAAAGTTGAAGTAGATTTCCAAATACGCGAAGACGAGCTACATGATAAAAACAATTCAACTTGAGAATAGATAAAAGGAATTAGATAAATATTTTGGTTTAAAACGGGTCTAATGATTCAAACGTGCACTTGCTTTCCCTAAACCGCAGACTCGTTTTACACTCTCCGAACAGAAAACAACAAAAAATGCTTTGGGTGTTATCAAACCTTTTATCTCAAGACGCTCAGCGAAAAAATCAGTGTTTGTATGATGGCAAAAGTGTTACTGAAAAGCATATGATCCTTCCTGTTGTGATGATTCGGAAGAGGACACTGCAGGCTGCTCAAGAAGAGTCGACAAAAATGAAACAATTGAACAAGAATAAAACGGCAAATATACAAAGATTAATCATCTTCGGGGGGGTTTTTGTTTCTCAAACGCGCACACTGTCCAAGGAGTGTGGGTGTACCTTGTAAATACTTCCAAATGGGCCACTGTTTTCAAAAACGATTTCCAACAATGAAGAAATTCTTGGATGACACTCCTCTAAGTGTTGCACGAAAATTCTAAATGGGTAAAATCACCATTGTGACTTCATCAACGTTTATGTCAAACATAGAATTTATAATCAACCCACCCACTTCGCGCTCCGCTCCACTATGTCTCAACAGTCTAATACCAATCAAATATTCACCCTACTACATATATCCTATCATCAACCAAGTGTGAAACTCTTCCTTCAAAATATTTTGAAATAACAATATTTGAAAGACTCAGCCCAAATTTGTTCGAGATTTTAAAATCTCTTGCAAAAGAAGCTAGAATCTCTTGCTAAGGCACAAGACAATGGAATTGGAAATTGGAGCGTTTTGAGAGCAGTAGTCAGTCAAGACATTATGTCTATTGTGCAAATCCTGGTTGTAGATTTCCATCAATCTCCAAACTGAGCTTGGACCCGTAACGAAAGAACGGACTAGGAAAACTGTATCATTAAAAAGGAGAATGACTTCTGCTAAACTTTGGAATGAATGGTACAAAAGTGTGAAGAATGCAAAATAAGACAAAATTTGTAATAGAATAAGCTTACAATGACAGCAACAAAGACGAACGGTTGAAGCTCAGTTGGGAGACCTCAGGGGTAAAGTCAGGTATATCCTTGTGTATCAACATACCCTTGATCTTTGTTTGGAAACTGGAAATGAGAATGTTAGAAGTAAGTGAGTTTCAAGGTTTTCGGAATATCATGAAAAGGACCATTGCTCACTTAAGCACACATACAAAACTGTTTGACTCTATTCGTGGACACGTGCTCAAACTAAACACTAACTGTACTCTTTGCAAAACAAATTTACTGCATACGATCTATGAAAATGCTAAGCTAAGAGCCTAGTTATTTGATAAGGTTTCTGAACAAGAGGACACCACCAAAGGTTACGAGTACGCTCTCTTACTAGTTTGCAATCAAAGGTTGATGAGACGAATGATTTGTCAAAACCAGTCACTTCAAACTCGGTACCCTCACCACAAGAATCAAAAAGTGTGAAACATGATACTGTGATTGCCCCAGGAATGTTTAGGATGAATCCTTTCAAGCCTTCTAGGGAAGAAAAGTTATGTCCCTCACCATGTTAGAGCGGAGCGTTAGGAAACTCCAATCACCATTTCACAACCCTCATGTCATCACTAAGAAAGATGTTAATTCTGACTCAAATGGTTTATCTTCTACAGGAGTAGACAACACTGCTAAGACCAGAAGGCCACAGCCTAGGAGCAATACAAAGAATGATAGGGTCCCCTCTGCGTCTAAGAGTAGTTGCAACAAGAATAAAGAAGTTGAAGTAGAAGAACACCATAGGAATTTACTGCTTTCTAAGAATAAGAAACATATGTCATCTGAATGTAAACACGTTAAGCTTGATATTCGGAATGATAAATCTGAAGTTATTTGTGCTATGTGTAAGCAATGTTTAATCACTGCTAATCATGATGTATGTATGCTTAATTATGTGAATGACATGAATCTCGTGGCAAGAACAAAAGGCAATTGTTTTCAAACACTGCAAATCAAAAGAAACAAAAGCCAAAGGTTATAAAGCCTAAGAAAGTAGGGTCCAACGAAAGACTTGCTTCACCTAAGCCTAGTAAACCTAGATTTTGCCTTAGGTGGTCACCAACTGGAAGATTTTTTGACATTAAAGGAAAAATAATCGCATCCAGTGAATCTGAGAGTCAATCTGACTGCTCTAATGGTGATAATGCTTGTACTTCTAACCCTTCGGAACCTACAATCAAACGGTTTCCAAATTCTACTTTCTTCTTGCCTGGTTATCCAAAATTTGTTTTGGTATTCATGCGTCGACTCGGGTTGCTCCAAGCATATGACCGGGAACCTAAAGCTTCTCATCAATTTCGTCTGGAAGTTTTTGGGAACCGTTCGCTTTGGAAATGATCATGTTGCTGCAATTTTGGGTTTCGGTGATCTTCAATGGGGAAATCTTTTGATCACCAGGGTTTATTTCGTTGAGGGCTTGGGGCACAATCTGTTCTCAGTTGGGCAGTTTTGTGATTCAGATTTAGAGGTTGCTTTCAGAAGGAACACTTGTTTTGTCAGAAATCTAGAAGGGGTTGATTTGTTAAAAGGAAACCGTTCAACAAACCTTTTACACAATTCAATCTCCTTGAAATGGCCTCATGAAATCCCAATTTGCTCATGGCTCGAGGCAATTCTACAAGTACATGGTTATGGCATCAACGTTTATCCCACCTCAATCTTGACACATCTAATGAACCTTGCAAAACGATCTTGTTCACTGGTCATTCAAAAATTCCAAATATCTCAAAAGATAACACCTTTGTCACCTCATGTGAGCAAGGAAAAGCAAAAAGGGCGTCTCCCCTCCTCCAAAACAGTTTCCAAATTTTTCTAAGCAGAGGTTTCACCTTCTTCTTATGGATTTGTGTTGGTCCAATGAGAATTGCTAGCTTAAAATGGAAAGCCGTTATGTTTTGGTGATTGTGACGATTACTCCCGTTATACATGGGTACATTTTCCAGATCAAAAGATGAAGCACCAGAATGGTGAAATAAAAACCTTCTGAAGCAAATTACCTGTCTTCTTCAGTCACCTGTCATCATTCATAAGAACCGACAACGGCACAGAATTCAAAATCAAATCCTTAAAGAATACTTTGTAGTGTTGGCATCTTCTCACCAAGGTCTTCTGTCCGTACACCTCAACAAAATGGTAGTAGTGGAAACGAAAGAAAACAGATGTTGGTTGAGGCTGCTTAGAACAATGGTGATTTTCTCTCGTAGGCTGGCACGTTATCCTTCATGGGCTGATGCGATTGCTACTGCGTGCTACACATCAAAAATCGCTCCATCTTTCACCGTCGATATTTACAAAAACTCCATACGAGCTCATTATCGGCAGAAAACCGGATATCTCCGTTCTAAATATATTCGGGGCTCTCTGTCTATCCAAGAATGATCGTGAAGTATTGGTGAAGCTGGTGCAAAGGTGATATTGGCTTTTTCATTGGTTATTCTGCTGATTCTGTGACTTTCAGGGTTTACTATCGAAGGAAAAGATAATCAGTGGAGACAATGAATGTTGACATTTGATGAGCTTTCAGCTATGGCTTTTGAACAACTCAGTTCAAAACCCGGGCCTCAGAGCATGACTTCTGGACAATCAGTTCTAAGGACTCGATCTTCTTATGCTCCTGTCACACAATAACGAACTCAAAACCAACATTGAGAAGGCGTGAATTTGGATTTTACTGTTCGAAGTATGTTGATGATTATATTGGTGGCTCACCCGTCTTCTGCTCCAAGAACTGGTCCGGCTGCTCAAGCACTTCAAGCTCTTCAGACTCCAACGTACAACTACAACAACAGTAGGACACAGCATGACACACAACAATTCATCCTCCAAGCTACAAATTGTCGAACTTCTTACAGGATGTTGACGAGCTCGACACACAACAACATGTTCAGCATCAACCCGCAACAATTGCTGACAATGTTCCAAATGCCATGTTCGATGAAAATACGTTTGAAAATCCCTTTGCTACTCCATCCACAAGTGATGCTGTATCTTTCAGCTCACAATATGTGGATCATAGAACATGCATACGTTTTATAACCATACCCTCATGAGTTCTAATGGACTTAAGGATCACCCTCTGGAACAAGTGAATCGGAGAACCCTCTCGACCAGTTTTGACAAGGAAATCAACTGCGATCCGTTGGTGACATGTGCATTACGCATTAACGGTATAGCAATGTGGAACCACAAGAATGTCAAGACGGCTCTATGACCGACCCTGCATGGATTGAATCAATGCAAGAAGAGCTTCTCTAGTTCAAAAGGCTTGATGTATGGGTGTTAGTTCCTCTTCCGGATAACATAAAACCTCTTACGTTGAAATGGTTATTCAAAAACAAGCATGTTGAAGAGAACACGATCATTCGAACAAAGTCTCGTCTGGTTGTGAGAGAGGTACCGTCAAGAGAAGAATTATTTTGAAGAATCATTCGCTCCTTTGTTGTAGAATGGAAGCGATCAGGTATTTTTTGGCTTATGCTGCAACAAATCGTTCACTGTGTTTCAAATGGACGCACACATGAAAATCTGCTTTCTTGCATGGGTTACGCTAAAGATAAAGTGTACGACTTTTTTCTCTGTGTCAACCTGTAAGGTTTCATCGATGCTGATCATCCAAGCCATGTCTACAAGTTAAAAAAGGCATTATATGGGTTAAAGCAAGCACAAGGGCATTGGGTACGATGATATTTGTCAAAGTTTCTCTTACGAATCACTTCTTCAAAGGCACCATTGATCCAACGTTGTTTATAAGACGCTTCGACGATGACATCTTAGTGGTACAGGTCTATGTTGATGATATTATCTTTGGTTCTACACTAGGTATTACCAATATTTTATGAACCTCATGAAAAGCCGCCTTCGAAATGTCGTATGATGGGGGTAAAATGCGTTTTTCCTTGGTTTAATCGTTATCCAATCCCCCGTGGCATCTTTCTCACCAAGTCAACTACGTGTTAGAAATCATAAAAAAATATGGAATGGAAGCTGTGTTCCCGTTGGTACCCCAATGGAGATCGAGACAAGCTTCGACCTTGATCAAAATGGGTCTCCAGTCGATGCTGCAACAAAATATTCGTAGCATGCTTGGTGCCCTAATGTATCTTCGTCTAGTAGTAGACCGGACATTGTACATGCTACATGTTTATGTGCTCCGGTACCGGGCTAAGCAAACGAAGAAGCCCTCAGAGGTTAAAAAGGATCTTTCGTTTCTTCAGGGGAAACGTTAATAGGGTCTTTTGGTTATTCGAAGGATTCTGGTTGAATTAACCGGAATTTCAGATGCGGATATGCGGGGATGTAAGACACCTTCAAGAGTACTTCCGGTGGATCTCTAATTCTTGGCGGAATAGTTGGTTAGCGGTCCTAAAGAAACAAGACTGTATGCGATGTCTACCGCAGAAGCAGAATGGTGTCTTATCCGTTAGCTGTGCCCAAGTCCGTTGGATGCGGACACAGTTAACGGACTATGGCTTTCACTCAACAAGATTCTATCTACTGTGATTCTAAATCAGCCATAGCCAATATCTGCAACCCGGGGTCCAAAACTCAAGAACAAAACACATCGTTCGTCACATTTCATAAATGGAACACGTGGAAAGGAGTACGATTGAACTGTATTTTGTCAAGAGGATTTACCAACTGGTCCGACCTTTACACCAAAGCTCTTCCAGTAGACCGATTAAAACTATTTGGTGTCGTCGCCTTGGTCAATGCGCAGGTTTATCTCCTAAAGAACTTGAAGTCTTGCAAAATCTCAGTAACTCTTTGTATATATTTTATCAGAAAAACAAAATACAAAAATATAAAACCAAGAAAAACAAAATATAAAAATATAAAACCTAGAAAAACAAAACACAAAATCAAAAAATTTCAAAAACTACAAAAAAGAATCTTCTCCGACATGTCTCTCGACAATCGATAACATTTGCGCACCTAGAAATGTTGATTAATATTAACACAGGTGAATAAATGAAGTGTCGCTAGCGAGAGTTTCAAATGCTTTTCAAAACATCGTCCTTTTCATTTGTTTTTCTCTCTAAGACCTTCTAAGTAAATGTTAGCTTAGGACTCGGTCTCTAAAGAAAAGAAAATGTTCATTATGTACATTTTATCCTAAACAACGGAAGCTCATATTTAGCGGTCTGAGCAAAGTCATATAAACATTCAAAGTTTTGAATGCTCAAGAGAAGTTTTAAGGAAAATGATGTTCAATCAGATATCTCACATCATTTTCTTATTGAGCACAATTTTTCAAAGATATTTCAAAAAGAAAAATTTTCAAATTCTTTCAAATTTGTGTGTCTCAACAAACTCCCACTCCAAGTTTTCAATCTATTCTATAATTGAGGGGGGAGTATATATTATGATTCATTCTGCATGCACTACTGTTCCTCCCCCAGACTTTGTTAGGTCATGTGAATTCACGGACATTAACTTGTTTTAATTCACTTAATTGTCGCAAAAATTGTAAAAAGTCTTACGTCGACCACATCAGTAATTGTCCTCTTCTTTATCATGATCGTACGGTAATATGTTTTCCCCTTTCTCCTTTTGATTTTTGTTTTTGAATTGAATTAAAATTAGGGTTAGGGTTTCGATTTTGGGTTTTTAAGAGGTTAAACCCAATTCTCCTAGGATTATTTAGGATCACTTTTATCCCCTGCAAATAAGTTGAGAGTTTTTGAAATTATGAATGAGTCAAAATGGGTAGAAAGGGAAACCCCTTTTCGTTTTTAAACTGTAGAGCAATACGGCATATCCACTCAAACAGATACGGCGTATTAACTCAATTTTACCTAATTTAAAAACCTCAATACGACGTATTCAGTAAAATGAATAGGGCGTATTGATCTGAAAAGGATCCTGCATTTTCTTTCCCATACGCCGTATTGATTTCTATCTATACGGCGTATTGACTATACTGATCTTTATACAGCGTATCCATTTATAAATACGATGTATCCAGCCTCAGAATCGAATGATCAAATTTTATAATTTGTATACTGATCTCGTTGATTTTGCAGATATGGCACCTTTACCACCACGTGAGCAGAGGCACCCATTCCTTAGGTACCAGGGGTTCGAGTACTCTGACCAGGACATAGATAATTTTGAGGAGAGGTTGGAGAGGATCCACAATAAGGATACGCATAGGGTTCAAGTTTTGGACTTTGAGGGTATGCTCGAGCTGATGAGGGATGTTTTGTATGCTAGGATGCTGATGGAGCACCGTGATGATGACGAAGTTGTGGTGTTCACTAGTCAGGCATGAGGTAGAGTATATGATACTAGGGGACCACTAGTTAGGGATCTCATTCTAGAGTTCCTTAGCACGCTTAGATTTGAAGAGGTGTTGCTTGATTTGGATACACCTAACACTATGTAGTTTCAGTTAGGAGGGGCCATGAGACGTATGAGCTAGAGGGAGTTCATTTTAGTTATGAGATTACATACAGGGAGGAGATAGAGTCACCCAGTTTTGCTAGGTACTGGTGTGAGAGTAAGAGGATGATCCTTGGGAAGGGGGATGATTCGTTGATAGTATACACTTAAAATACACAAGTAAGAATCAATAATAAAAAGATTCCGGAAGAGATATTCCCGGGTCGTATGTCCCAACGAGGCTGCAATTGAAATTTATCCTGGTTTGATGAGAAATTGAATGATGGAAACACTGATATAATTATAACTAAAATTAATTAAATAAAACTTAATTTAATCTACGGGAAACAAGTATAGGAAATGGGGATCTTAAATACTACGGGAAACAAAATTAGTTATAGGGAAGTCCTAAAATTAAATTTATACTAAAATACGGGGAACAGAATCAGGTATCGGGAACCCTAAATACTAAAAATTAAGAAAAAGAAATGCTAAATTAAATTAAAATCAAAATTAAATTCTTAATTAACTTAACTTTGAAAAATAAAGAAAACTAGAATAAACGGAGGTCGATTTGAATGTAAAACGAAAAGAAAACGTAAAATGCACCGGTAAACGGGTCTAAAACTGAAATTTAAGAAAAAATTAAGCTACACTAAATTTTATAATTTTTCCTAGATCACTAATGAAAAAGAAAAAATTTTTATAAAAAAGAAAAAATATTTTTTTATTATTTTCTGATTTTTTTATGAATTTTAATAGATTAATGACTAATTTAAACTAAGTGAAAATAGAAAAATACAAAAAATAAAAGTTGTAAAAATTCTGGAAAAAAATAAAAATTAAATAAAGAAAGTTAGAATTCTAAAAATCTAAAACCTGCTAATTTTTACTGTAGAAATTATAATTAATTAAACTAATTAAAATTTAACCTAAATTAAATTAAATTAAATAAATGAATAACTGTGGTGAACTGGCAATCGGGGTACTAACAGTTGTAATACTAACAGGGACTCAATCTGCGAAACTAAACACTAACCTAAAGCACTAACTCAGTTAACTATAAAAGAGTGAAATTACACAAATGGTCCCTGAAGTGGACCCCGATTACAAAGTGGGTCCAACAGCTTATTAAGCAAAAGTCAAAGAAGCAAAGTTGTAAAGGGGCTTGAGCTTATCATTTTCTTTAAAAGGGGCAAGTGCTGAAAGGCTCACAATAAGCCAGAAAAGTGAGCTTATGGGCTGACAGAAACTTAAAAAGCTCAAAGAGCTTATTGGCCTTTTTTCTTTTCTTTTTCAGTTTTTAAGCACACAATAAGCAAGTTACTTAAGTTAATATGAAAATTAAGCTAAGGGGGCCTAATGATAAGCTAGGTTGACTAAATAAGCCCTAAGTTAAGCTGAAATTTAAGTAAGCTTATT
Source organism: Tanacetum coccineum (assembly GCA_026074375.1). NCBI lineage: Eukaryota > Viridiplantae > Streptophyta > Magnoliopsida > Asterales > Asteraceae > Tanacetum > Tanacetum coccineum. The sequence goes on from BQNB010004836.1 coordinate 70,036, forward strand.
CTAACAGTTTGCAAAAAAAAACAGAAAAAGTGAACTTTTAAGCTATAATTTAGCTATCTTAATAAGCTAACTAAGTGAAATAAGCTGCTAATCCTAATAGGCCTACCTATAAGCTATGTTAAAAAGCAATTAAAACCTATAGCTTAATTTCAAATAAGCTAGAAATGTGGGGCTACTTTTGGTGCTCAGCACCAGGGGAGAAACAAACAGCCCTTAGGGGCCCTTTTTTTTGGCTTATCCCAATAAGCTCATATGAGCTTAATTTTAAAAATAAGCCACAAACAGATTAACATGGGATAGAATTGAGCTTATATTCAAAAAATCTTTTTATAAAGCAAACTTTTACTAGCTGGTTTTTTAGGTTGAAATTCAGGGTTTTCAAAGATTTGGCTTGGCAGACTTAATTTTTGACAGAACTTAATGAACTTAAGTAAACACAAGGGACATTTTGAAGAAAACTTTGGCACTAAAATGGGAATCAATAGCTGGTTTAAAGCCAACTTACACAGCTTAAGGGATTAAGCTGTGTAGGTTCAATCTTAAGTAACTTGTTTTATGGTAAATAAGAAACAAACACGAATTTACTTTTAAAACTGTCAAATTGCTAATAAACTTAACTTGTATAATCCCACACACTCAGCCAAAGTTGGCTGAGTGTCTTTGACCCATACATACCCCAATATTACCCATTTTAAGACAAAACCAAACACCCTCTTAATTTTAGAAAAAACGTTTTAACTGATTTTTAGTGAAGGGAAAGCTAAGAAATGTGATTACAAGTAGGGTTTAACTATTTTAACACATTCTTATATAAGATAAACAGAATTAAAGAGCTTATATAAATCTTTAAATTTCGACAGTGGTAGTTTCCAAACTTTTCAAAGTAAACTCTTAAATTTTCATTAACATTAAAGAAATTACAACTTAACTTTTTAAACAGAGCTGAATTACAATAATTGCTAAAAAAGACTTAAATTAAAAATGAACTAAAAACAAGGGTTAAAAAAAAAGGTGTGTGGACTTCGGCTTGTGTTTCTTCAATTTATACAAGTTCTTTTATAGCAGTCTTGGGAAGTGCCTTGGTCTTGGTTTGTGTTAGTTGTGTGAGTACAGACCTTTGCACACTCTTCTAGCCCTCAGATCACTTTTGTGCTTCTTCACATACAACCTCAGCCATTGATGTTGCTCGGTTTGTGTAAGATTGCCAACATGGCTTATTATAAGGGTTATGGGGAGTGGGAAAGGATATGGCTTAGCTGTTGAGTGTACTAGGGAGGTGGGTTAGAAGAGAAACCGTGGGTGAGGGAGGTGGTATGGTTTGGCGGGAATGGTTTCGAGTACAGGGGAGGGTATAACGTTTAAACACAATTGTTGGGGAAGAGGCAATTTTGCCCCCCCAACTTTCATTCTGTTTTCATTTCTTTTTTAAGCCATGGCAGTTATAAGTAAGTTTCCAAATAAGCACAAATGGTCCCTTTGTTTTTATAACTAAAAGAAATAAAGAGAAGTTTGAAAATGGCAGCTTTGGTCCCTGCTGTTTTTTAAAGGTTAACACCCTAATATTTACATTGTAGGGGGTCTCGTGTTTTATATAGGCTTTGTTTTTGGCTCAATTATGCCTCACTAATGCTTTTGGGTTATGAGTTTAGAATAAGTGCTTATATATGGATATTGATCTGATTGGTCTCTCAGTTGACTCCCTCGCAACAACATTGCACAACTGTTATTATAATTTAAAAATCCCTGGTTTTTTTCTTCAAAAGTATTAATGAGGTTGTTTGGAATTAGGTTTTAGGTATAACGTAAAAAACTCTATCATCTCTGTTATTGGTTCAAATCTAGAATTACACAAAAACAAAACACCATAGAATCATCACCCAAGAAATCTAAAGATATATGTATATAGTCAGAGTTCAAAATCAGGAATATAAGATATGATAGGATAGCAAGAGGACGAATTATCCCCCTAGACCAAAGCAAAACACCCCCATAACCACTACCAACCCCCAACACCTCATATTAAAACCAACTTTAAAACATAAAAAATAGCTTAATAAACTGACATGTATACCCAACAAAAAGTTAACCACAATCATATTAACCCAATTTGAACTCCAATAACCAAACACCGCCAATAAAACTCACAACAATAAAAAGCTAAAAGAGAACATGAAAAGCTACAAAATGATTAAACAGATTTAGACTTATGATAATAAAAAGGTAATTAAGCTAAAAACTTAAGATATTAAGCACTATATAATAAGCTGCACTAATAAGCTACTTAGATTTTATTTGGACAAATTTATGAAAACTAAGAACAAATCTAAACTAAACTATAAACTAAGCACATCAAGCTATTATAAACTAAATAAGATCAATTAAGCAGAGATTAAGCACAAATAAGCAATGAGATAAGCTGAACAAGAAATTAAGCTAAAAATGGAAATAGAACATGTACCTTGATCCCAGCTAAACAGGGATCAGAAATTTCTCTTAAGAGCTTAAATCTACAAGTTGCTTAAGCAATAAGCTCTAAATAAGCCCTACAAGCCCTTCCAGATCTGGCTTATCTTCCAATTGGCTTATTCAAGTATATTGAGGTTATTTGAGTGATAAGCTTATTCAGTTAAGCTTTTAATAAGCTTAACTGAATAAGTGGTAGCATTAGTAGGAAATGAGATCTTAATGACTTATAAGTAGTATCTAAACTCATTTTAACAAATTTGCATAAAAGTGAAATAAGAATTTAACACAAGATTCAAAAGATAAACTGAAGTTTTATTAATATTAAAAGTATTACAAGCTGAAAATGAAATTACAATATTGAAAAAGACAATAAGCTTAAAATTACACTAAATAAGCTAAATTAGGTAGACATTTTTAAATTTAAGTGGAGATAACAAAATCCCCAACCGAGCAAGACGATTTGTTCCATTGTGTGACAGCATCCTATATATAGTGATGTAAAGAAGCTTCTGGGTACTTGAGGATCTTCCAATGCTTCAATCCTAGCCCTTGAGGTTCAAATCTTTGACCAATCCCCAAGAATTCATTTAGAGCCCAATGGATTCATGTGCCAGCTATTATCAACCAATCATTTGTGCTCAATTTGCTAGCTTAATCCTAAATGGGGTGATGTCGGCGTGGAGTCAGCGCTCTAAATTACTCGATTGTGTTGAGCGGTAGGAGTGGTATTAACCCTGTGTTATTGTTGGGTTAAATGGAGAGTGAATAAAGAAACGTAAAATATAAATTTTGACCTAGGATGTTATAACTATGACCAGGTATGGAAGTTATGCTAGGACTTTGTATTTGGGCCAAAATTAATGGATTTGACTTGTTTTTAAATTATTATTGGCACATTTAGGTTAAGTATTAATCATAGAGGGATTAAACCGACCCTTTAAAATGGTACAGATGGCCATTAGAATAAGTATAGCCTTCCGCGGGCCTCGATTTCTCACGCTCTTTCCATTCCCGTGCTAGGTTTTGTTTGTTTTGCTTCGTTTTTGTCGTTTTTGATATATCTGATACCTGCACAACATAATTCACAAAACACACATATACAATGTATTTTTCATGCGTTATTAGTCATTTAAGCTCATTTTAATAAGGTAAATTGATATGTGATTAGACACATATCAAAAATCCCCCATACTAAGCTATTGTCGTATCCTCACGCAATGTCATAAACACACTTAGAAAACCAAAAATTTCAACCCCCTTAGACTAATTACCTCGAAAAGTAGCTAAGTGTTCATCTAAGGGGATTAAGAAATCACTAGTTTTGAAAAGCCCCATGTTTTACCATTTTTATGCATTTATGATTATCATTCATTCATAACATACTTTAAGGATCACAGAACAAGAAACACTAAAAGGATAAATTCATCGTCCTTGATTATTCACCCGCCCTAAACCACGCTTAAAAATGAAATCATTGTTAAATACAAGTTAAGATGCTAACACTACTCATAAATGCTAATTGTGTATGCATAGCTACTTTTCGCTCCCTTATTCCTAATTCCTCAAAAGATTTATTCTTATTATTGGTGACAAATAAATTAATGCCTTATTCATATAAAGTAAACCCGGTTTAAACCATAATTAGTTTGAAATTCTTTCCTAAAGAGACGATATGGTGAGATTAAGGTCCACATTAAGGTTCTAATTTCGCATGATTTAGGGGTTATCCTTTTTATTTCATTCGAAATAACTCAACTATGACTCCAAAGATGGAGGCTTTATTTAGATAACCCCGGAGTCGAAATTTGGCTTTATTCTTGTTATTATTATTGCAACATTATTAAACCGCAGTCCTTTAAATAACTGACACATCGGGCATCCTAATCGATAAGAGCTAGTAGTCTTATTTTGACCTCGGTGAATTCCTCGACCTTTTTGAAGGCTGCAACATCGGCAGCAAACCGACCAGATGCAGCAAACTTTTATCACTCTTGGATTATTATTACTATGTGCCTTTTTAGAAGATTGCTACATCGGCAGCGAACCGACCAGAGATAGTAAACTTTTATCAGCCCACAATTCTTATTATTCATACCTCTACCGTTTAAACGACTGTCACATCGGTATGCGAGCCGACCATGATCCAGAAGTCTTATTTCGGCTTCTGTTTATTTATTATAATAATTATTATTAGCCAAATTTCAAGTCATGTGGTCTTTTAACTACCTAGACAACGGTAGCGAGCCGTCAGGAATTGGTAGCCTACTTCCCCACAACACTAACAAAACCTCGATGTGTACCTTAATTTCACCAGAAGGAATCTCTACGAAGTGATTTAAACTAAGAATCGTAAAAACCAAAGAAACTTTATTTATTCAACAATTATATAACGTTTATTAAGCTGATGGGAGCAAAAAGCCACAACTAACCTCTATAAGCTTTAAAGACTATGTTTAACATCTAACTTATATAAAACTGTATCATTTCTCATTCTTCGCAAATTTAAAATCATTACAAAAAAGATCCGCGAATGCTTAGTCTAATAAAACAAGCTTTGCATATTTAAAGTCTATTATGAAAACTTGCAAAATCTTGGCTTTTTCAATCTAGAATTCGCATTTTAAAGATTCTTGTATAAAAGACTATCAAAAGCTTAAATTTTTATAAGTTAAGGGGCAAGCTAGAGTGCAACATGCTCGATCAAGTCAAAATTTATTCTCAAAAAGACAAAACTATGTGTCAAAACACTTATTCTATTTTTGAAAAAAAAATTTGGCATAAGATCACATATTTTTGGTGGCAAAAATGGGGTTACGTGAAGACAAGGCAAATGCAAGTAAGATCAAATCGAAAGATTCCCCCATACTAGAACTACACATTATCCTCAATGTGAGACTTTCACCCCCATACTAATTTCAAGGCATACTTCAAATATTAAGGGGTCTCTACACAAATCTAAAGTCGTTTATTAATTATGCTAATAGATAAACGTTAATCAATAAGATCTAGGATATCGGATTCCCATATATAAGCATGCTAAGGATTGAAGACCGAGTGAATGATGGATAAAACCACGAGCACGAGAGTCTTCATAATTCGGGCAATCCTGGACATAAAACACAAAATACGAAACACGAGAAAGGAAAAGGCGAGCCTCCTCACTTTACACTTATTAATAAATATTATACTAATATGCTACTACTATGGATAAGCATGGGTTTCCACTCACGAAGCACTTGATTTTGTTAATCAAGTCACGAGCCTGACTCGACCCCAAATTTAATGGTCCATGGGGAATGTTTGGAGATCCAGGATAACCATCGGTGGTATGTCCCCTCTAAAATAGTGTTTGAGTCTATGATCGTTCACCTTAAAGTTTGGTCCGTCGGTGAGAGATAACTCGATGGTTCCCTAAGGGAAAACTTTAGTAACGGTGAACGGTCCGGTCTAACGGGTTTTAAGCTTTCCCGAGAAAATCTTTAATCGAGGATTGAAGAGAAGAACTCGATCACCAACGTTGAAGATGCGGTTCTTAATCTTGGAGTCATGAATCTTCTTCGTTTTCTCTTTGTAGATTAAAGAGTTCTCGTAAGCTTGATCCCGGAGTTCAGTTAATTCATTCATTTGAACTTTCTTGTGATCACCCGCGGTCTTAAGGTCAAAATTACAATGCTTTAAGGCCCAATAAGCCTTGTGTTCAAGTTTGATAGGGAGATGACAAGCCTTTCCGTACACGAGCTTATAAGGAGTACACCCAATGGGTGTTTCGAAAGCGGTACGGAAGGCTTATAAAGCATCATCTAACTTATCAGACCATGAAGCTCGATTTTCGCCTACAGTCCTTTCTAAAATACGTTTCAAACCATGATTTGAAACCTCTACTTGTCCACTAGTTTGTGGATGATACGCGCTAGAAAGACGGTGGGTAACTCCATACTTAAGCAAGACTTTTGCGAATTGGTCATTGCAAAAATGAGTACCACGATCACTAATTATAGCATGAGGAGTTCCAAATCGGGCAAAGAGAGATTTCAAAATTTTTACGACAACTCGGGCATCATTAGTGGGGAGCGCTTTTGCTTCAACCCATTTAGACAAGTAGTCAACGGCCACGAGAATGTACTTGTTCCCTCGAGAAGACGGGAACGCTCCCATAAAGTCGATGCCCCATACGTTATAGATCTCGCAAACTTAAATTGTATTTTGGGGCATTTTGTCCTTTTGTGAGATTTTACCTTGACGTTGACATGAGTCACATGACTTCACCATGTCATGGGCATCGCGATAAATCGTCGGCCAATAGAAACCGGAATCAAAGACTTTTTAGCGGTGTAGTTCGCACCATGATGTCCCCTGGTGGGTCCATTATGGCAAGCCGTGAGGATATCAACGGCTTCTTAGCCGTGAAATACACATGTCTTATAACGTGATTCTGACACAAATGCTAAACAAGTAGGGGTCATCCCAAAAATAATGCTTCACGTCCTTAAAGAATTTTTTCTTTTGTTGGAACGACATCCCTTTCACTATAAAATTCCTCGCATGGTAATTTGCAACATCGGCAAACCATGGGGTACTAAAATCACCATGAAAATATATCATTCCGAGGGTCTTAAAAGGAAATGTTTCATTAATTTCCTTTTTCTCGAGATCACCTTGATGAGGATTTTCTAATCTCGATAAGTGGTCGGCCGCGAGATTCTCCGCTCCTTTTTTATCACGAATAATGACATCAAATTCTTGGAGTAGGAGAATCCACCGGAGCAATCTCGGTTTAGCATCTTGCTTAGCAAGAAGATATTTGAGAGCCGAGTGGTCTGTATACACTATGGTTTTTGACAAGACTAAATAGGACCGAAATTTCTCAAAAGCATACACCAGGGCTAATAATTCTTACTCTGTAGTAGTGTAATGAGCTTAATCATCGGTCATAGTCTTGCTCGCATAGTGTATAGGCTAAAAATGTTTGGTCTTACGTTGCCCCAGGACTGCACCCACCGCAAAATCACTAGCATCACACATAATCTCAAATGGTAGGTCCCAATCGGGGGCAACTAAAATCGGAGCTTCTGTTAATTTCTTCTTAAGAGTTTCAAATGCTTTAATACATTCTTTCGAGAAGATGAACGGGGTTTCTTTTTCTAGAAGATGGGTCATCGGCCAGGCGATTTTAGAGAAATCTTGAATAAATCGATGATAGAACCCGGCGTGACCTAAAAAACTTCGAACACCTTTGACGGAAGTGGGATGAGGTAGCTTTGCTATTACATCGACTTTAGCCCTATCAACCTCAATCCCATTTTTAGAGATCTTATGGCCGAGGACAATGCCCTCTTTGACCATGAAATGGCACTTCTCCCAATTTAGAACTAGATTAGTGTCTTCACACCTTTTGAGCATTTTGTCTAAATGGGAGAGGCAAGAAGAGAGAGAATCCCCGAAGACCGAGAAATCATCCATGAAGACCTCCATTGTTTCCTCGATCATGTCATGGAAAATAGCCAGCATGCACCTTTGGAACGTGCCCGGAGCATTACATAAGCCGAAAGGCGTACATCGGTAGGCAAACGTCCCATAAGGGCAAGTGAAGGTGGTCTTCTCTTGGTCTTGCGGGTCAATAGGAATCTGAAAGTATCCAAAAAATCCATCTAAAAAGCATTAGTATTCGTTCCCTGCTAAACGTTCGAGCATCTGGTCCATGAAAGGCAACGAGAAATTGTCTTTACGAGTAGCATCATTAAGCTTTCGGTAATTAATACAAACACGCCATCCGATGACTAGCCTTGTAGGAATCAACTCATTATCTTCATTCGTTACAATGGTCATACCTCCCTTTTTTGGTACACAATGAACAGGGCTTACCCACGGACTATCAGAGATAGGGTAAATCAATCCGGCATTAAGGAGTTAGATAACTTCCTTTTTGATCACCTCATGAATTTTTGGGTTCACCCTTCTTTGATGTTGGACCGCCGGTTTAAAGTCATCCTCCATTAATATTTTGTGAGTACAAAATTGAGGGTCAATGCCCTTAATGTTGGAGATTTTCCAAGCGATGGCTCGCTTGTGTGACTTTAGAACCTTTAGAAGGAGGGCCTTTTCATTATCTTTTAAGTTTTTCGCAATTATTATGGGTAATTTATTAGTATCTTCCAAAAATGCATATTCAAGATGAGAAGGTAAATCCTTTAGCTCAAGCTCCAGAGGATCATCAATAGAAGATTTTATTATTTTAAGTTCCTCAAAATTAAGTTCTTTCAGAGGGAGAGGAGATGATGGATCATCATTTAATAACTTTTCTAGTAAAAGAATGTCTCCCTCCGGATCAAAGTCGGCATCATTAATTCCTGGTGGAATTGAATCACTTGTAAGACAAGCCTCGATCTCTTCCAAAACGAAGTCACCTCCCTCAAAAGGAGTGAGAGATGGGGAAGAGGTAGTAATGATAGGATCTAAAGACAGAGTGGGATTGCCACTCTTAGAACTATCTGAAAATCCGAGCACCTCTTGAGCATACTCCTCACATGTAACATCTATGACATCGATTCGATTAACCGATTCATCATCATATCTATAGGAGTATCTCGAAGTGTGTCCAACATTAAACGTTATGGCTTCATCATTGACTCGAAGAGTTAACTCTTCACCGTGTACATCGATTAATGCTCGTACCGTCCTCAAGAAAGGCCTCCCGAGAATGAGGGGAACCCGAGGATCGACATCGTAATCTACTACAACAAAGTCGGCCGGAAAATGAAACTTTCCTACTTTCACAAAGACATCTTCGGCAACACCAATCGGATAAGCAACCGATCGGTTCGCGAGCTCGAGAGTCATGCGAGTCGGAGTAAGTTCCGGGAGCGAAAGCTTCTTCCATACGGAAAGAGGCATTAAATTAATGCTAGCGCCAAGATCTGCTAAGGCTAAGCACTCATCTAGCTCCGGAAAATCACAAGGAATACGAAACTTGCCGGGGTCTCCAAGCTTTTCGGGCAACTTCTTAAGGAGCACCGCCGAACAATTCACATTTAATGGAGTATTTGCCAATTCAAATAATTTCTCCTTATTACTAAGGAGACTCTTAAACGTAGAAGCGAACTTAGGCATGTGAAGAAGAGCATCCGCAAAGCTAAGGTCGAAATGTAATCTTTGAAAGATTTGAAGGAACTTCAACATTTGATTATTAGCTTTCTCTCGGAGCTTTTGGTCGTTAAGCCTTGAAGGATAAGGTATCGAAGGTTTAGGATTAGGCTTTGGAGCAACATCGGGCTCTAGAATAGGAACTTGGACAACCAGAGGTTGGACGTGTGCGGTACTTCCTAAATTTGTAGTCTGCACCTTGTCCTTTGTCGCCTCTGGTTAACGTTCCACTTCCTTCGGAAGAGGTGAAGAAGTAGTTGAAATCGTAGGTTCATCGTAAGAAACACCACTTCGTGTAGTTATAGCTTTCAAGTCACCTCTCGGGTTAGCAACGGTATTACTAGGAAGTGATCCCGAACCCGAGGGACTATTCATTTGAAAAAAACTGCTCATCATGTTCTTTATATCATTCTTTAACTCATTGCTCTGATTCCTCATCGTAGTCTGGACTTCATTCTTAAATTCTGCCTTCATATTGTTTATTTGATTTTGCATAGCTCTCATATTAACATCATTAGTCTTCATGTAGTTCGAGAAATCATTCGAAGGTCCAACTTGATTTTGATTAAGCGGAGCTTGAAAATTAAGATTCCCTTGATTAAAGTTATTTCCTTGATTCTGATTGTATCCTTGATTCTGATTATACCGGTTTTGATTGTTCTGCACATTCGGTTGAGGAAAACCGGGTGGTCTCATTTGATTACTAGCACGATAGTTAGTTTCTCCTTGAGGACGGTATCTGGGACCTCCTTGACTGTAGGTCCCTGTGGCTGTAGAAGCATTAAAAGTGTTGCCCTCGGTAGCAAGACACTCATAGTAAGGATGCGGTCCACCACAAGTAACACAAATTTCTTCTATAGCTTTAACGAGAGCTGGTGAAGGGGTCTTATTTTGAAGAAGCATAGCTTTAATGACATCCAAAAGAGTGGTAATCTCTGGTAGATAAGCGGGAGTAGAAGAAGAAGTAGCATTCATTTTTGAAACAACCGGTTTGTTTCTTGAAGTGCTAACTTTTGACTTATTCTCAATAATAGTCAAAGCATCTCGAGGAGTACGGTTCAAAAGATTACCACCGGCGGCTGCATTTAGAGAATCTTGATCGGATTGTGTCAACGCATTGTAAAATGTGTCGATTTGATGCAATTCCGAAAAACCGTGGTGTGGGCATTTACGGAGGAGATCTTTAAAACGGTCCTATGCCTCACTAAATGTTTCATCAAACCTATGCTGAAAATTCGTGATGTCATTCTTGAGATTCATAGTCTTTGAAGGAGGAAAGAAATAATTCACAAATTTAGAAACGAGATCTTCCCATGTATGGATAGAACGAGGGGGTTCTTTTTCAAGCCAAATCCAGGCTGCTCCCTCAAGAGAAAATGGGAAAAGCATCAACTTGATAGCATCATGTGGAAAATTCTTGTACTTAAGCATAGAAGTGATCTTGTTAAACCAACGAATATGAGAATGGGGATCGTCCCTCTCAAAATCATGAAATTGACTCGAAGTTACTAGCGTAAGTAACCCGACTTTTAACTCAAAATTTTCGGCAAGTATAGGAGGAAGAACAATCGCATCTCCGTAACCCTCGGTGGGTGCTTGGAGTAACTCCGACATAGTACGCGTATCTGCCATAGTAGCAACGGGAGTCTCTATAATAGTTCGAAGCTTGGGTTCGACTATTTGCTTGGAACGTCTACGATTACGTCGCTTCGGAATCGTGAAAGATTCAACAATTAAATTCGATGAAGAGCGGGTGCGCATGCACCAATAAAAACAAAATAAATCTAAAAGAAAAATATATTTTTTAAACCGATAGTCAAAAGTTCACGGTAGCTCTTTAGAAAACACACAAAGAAGCGGAGGAGCGGGTAAGCGCAAAGCATTTTAAAAACCTTCTCCTTTCGGGTCGAAGTTCGTAAGATCAACCCTCCTTATACCTCTCTTATAGTTTGTTAATCTAAAGGTGAGCCGATTTAACAATTGACAACACGGATTCTTTTATGGTTTTTTTAATTTTTTGGTATTTTAAATACTTTAGCAAAAGTATTTTTGATGTTTTAATAAATCCACAAAAATAAATCGAGAAAAATAAAATATTTTTGTATTTTTATAGTTTTATATAAAAGAAAATGAAAAATAATAAAGAAATGTTAAATTTATATTCACAAAAAACGATAACTTCACGGGGAAGGGTCTTCAATGCACTAATCTTCAAACTTCAACACGATAATCGTTTCACACTTCCCCGGCAGCGGCGCCAAAAATTTGATTCGTCTTTAATAGTTTATATATATAATAAAAGCAAATCGGCAAATCACTCTTGTGAAAGAGTAACAAGCTAATTACTAATAAAATATATTTCCGGAAAGTGTTGATGAGAAAATTACCCTTAGGAAAGGATAAAATTCAAATCGTCCCCGAGTCGTTTTCCCAACGAAGCGTGAGTATTGAAATCTTGTTTCGGTTCGTGATCGCGTGCTTGAATAATCGAAATTTTGGATTTTGAATTTTAATTCTAATAACGCAAAGGGAAAGCACATAAAGACACGCTAATCTAGTAATTAAAGCAATTTAAAAATCCTAACGACATTTAAAGCAATTAACAATTTAAAACAAACTAATTAACCGAATAAGACAAAATAAAACTCTTAAAACTCAAAATGCAAATTTCTTAATCTAAAATGTATTAAACTATTTTTTTAATAACATAAAATATTTTTTTGATTTTTAAAACTATTTTTAAAGCTAAATAATACTAAAAATTAAACTAAAAATACTAAACTTAATCTTAGAAATTTGAGAAAATTTATAAAAATACTAGACACTATATCTGAAGTTTACAAAGAAAAACGACTCAAAAAGCTACACCTAATAAGTTGGGAAAATTCAAATAAGCTGATTAAACTTAAAAACTAAACATGCTTAAGAAATAAATGAAAGAAAGCTATAATGAAAAAGTCCCACGGGCGCAGTGTTAACGTGTGTGTGTTGCATGGGGGAGGTCACAGGTTCGAGTCCTGTGACTGTTCCTTTTTGGAAAACATTTTTTTATTTTTCTTTTTGGAAAAGCTAAAGATTAAGCTAAAATGAGAAACTTTAATAAAAGACTTAAGACTTGAGCTTATTAATAAGCTATAAAAAGATAGTTAAAAGGTGACAGTTTGTTTTTTAAGACTTTGACATGTAGTTAAGACTGTTTTATCTTTTTGGACTCAATAAGCTATGAAAAAAACTAATAAGCTAAAAACAGACTTAGACCTAAACTTAATAAGCATTTATAACTAAAATTCAGCAAACACAATAAGCTGAAGAGCACCAAAAACCATTAAGACAGTTGACACCAAAACAGATTTTAAGGACTTTTACCTTATTTAAGCTAAGATTTTAAGACTAATAAGCATTAGGATTAAGCTAAAAAGTTAAAACAGATAAAGAACTAGACTCAAATTACTCAAATAAGCTAGAAATAAACAAATTACCCTAGGAAATAAGCTAGAAATGACATATGCAAATGACAGTTTACCACTACTTGCTTTTGGACTTTTTGAGTTGAAATGACTCTTTTGTAGCTTAAAATTAAGACTCAAAAACACTTTTTGACAAACTAAGACTTAAAACAAATTGAAACCATACTACAATAAGCTAAACTAATAAGCTATTTTGACTAAAAATGGACAGATTCTATGAAAACTCAAACTAAACTATTTTAAACTATAAACTAGACACATTAAGCTATTATAAGACTGAATAAGCACAAATAAGCAGAGTATAAGCAGAAATAAGCAGTTTATTAAGCTGACTAAGAAATTAAGCTAAAATAATAAAAGTGATTGTACCTTGTCATTTGCTCTAAACAAGGACTAAAATGCTCTTAAGAGCTTATCTACAAGCTCCGGCTTATTTTCAGAAGCTGGTAAAGTCCTATAATCCCATCCATTTCTGGCTTATCTTTCATGATTAAGCTTATAATGATTTTTGAGATTATTTAGGTGAAAGGCTTATTCAGTTAAGCTTTAGTAGAGCTTAACTGGATAAGCAATAGCTCATAGAGTAAAGAGAGCTTATTAAGCTTATTAAGTGAATTCAAAACACATCTTAAATGAATTTGCATAAAAGTAAAAACATGAATTTAACACACAATTTAAAAGGAAATTGCAATTTTATTAATTCTAAAAGAGGTTACAAGCTGAAAAGGAAATTACATTAATGAAAAATACAATAAGCTAGAAATTAAGCTGAAAATTACTAAAAGCTAAATATCTCTCTGTGTGATTGAGCCACTCTATTTATAGTTGATGAGAGAAGGATCCAGAAGAAGATGAGCGTCCCCAAGCATTCAATCTAGGCCCTTGATTAATAACAAACCCTCAATCCATCCTTTTAAGCCCTTTGATTACTTCCACGTCCGTCCAACCAATATGATACTTTAGGATCGCCAGCGTGGCCTGGGTATGATGTCAGGGGTGCCATGTTGGCCTTTTAGAAGGGAGAGATGTGTGTGGAGCGGATTTTACCCTGTGCTTATTCATTGCAGTGAAATTGGGAGGGATGAATGAACAATAACTTAAGGCGGGTTCTTTTTATTGTTTGACTTGGGTCAGTATTTGTGATGTTGGGTTTTATATGGGCTTGGACAGGATTTAGGAATTTAGACTTGGGTTATGAATATTTATTAAGCTAAGGTTTGTATACTTTAAGTATTAATGGGCTGACTTGGCCCGTTAAACGGGTTACGGGTTGGCCCATTAAAAATGAATATGCCTTCGGCTTCGTTTTCTCACACTCTTTCAATCCCGTGCTCGGTTTTGTTCTTTTTGGCTCTGTTTTTATCCTTTTATGAATATCCGTTACCTGCACAATATAATTAACAAAACAGATAAATACGATGTATTTTCTACTTGTTTTAGGTCATTTAAGCTCGTTTAAAAAAGAAAAATGATATGTGATTAAACAAATATCAGGCCTTTACGTTTATGCATCTATATCACATTTGTCTTTTTTTAACGACCTTTTAAACGTCATTAGTAAATTGGACATGGCTCATAGTTTTTACATACCACAATGACATGACCCGCTTAAAAAACACATGGACGATATATGTGAAACCATGTAAACCTTAAGGAACATTTAAGTAATTAACTCTATAAATTATATGTATATTAATACTACATGTACTTGTATATGTATATGTTAGTGGAGTGAGTATTGACAAATAGTATACTTGAAGTATTTTGTATGTATATGTGATATTTAATGAATCAAATATTTTAAAGAGTAACTACACTGTTCGTTCTTGTGGTTTGCGTTGACCGACGAGTTTCACTCTAACTGGCTACACTAACGACCCTCGTTATATTGTTACACGTGATACCCATATGAGGGTATTCATGTCTTTTACCACTTTCTTCTTCCTGCGTTAATCCATATTCATCCACCCATCATCTTATTACCACTACCATCATTATCACTTTCTGTCTTATCACTATAAATTATCACAAACACAACCCATTCTCAAATCTCACCATCGTTTACTCTGGTTAAAAACATAAATTTAAGAACAAAAAACAAAATACATAAACACCAAAAATACTATCTTCATAACCACTTTTATAATTTTGTATATGTTATAAAACTGTGATCGGAAAACGGACCGAAAATATAAAACTTTAACGGTCGAAAGTATGAAATTGTCCAAACTACAAAACAAAAATGATAAAAAACTACTGTTCCTGTAAAAGGCGGATACAACGGATATCTTTTGTATACTTTTTAAATACTGCAATGGGCCAGGGGGTACCAATAGGGGTACCCTTCTCAAATCTCACCATCGTTTACTCTGGTTAAAAACATAAATTTAAGAAAAAAAAACAAAATACATAAACACCAAAAATACTATCTTCATAACCACCCATCTTTAATAATTACTAATTTCTTTAAATTTCCGAATGCATCAATATCTAAATTTTTTTTCTTTTTTTTTTAACATAATATCTAAATTCAAATATATCTTACTTAACCACAAATCTGTAAACCATCACTGGCCTTTACCATCTTTTTAAATTTTCTAACTACCAACATCAACCATCTTTATGAAGCTTACTAATCAAATTAACATATAAACAAATAATTCACAAGTAACCCATTATTCAAAGTTTAAACCGGATACATGACATGGTTTGACATATCTTGGAAATTGGTGATGGGTTATTGCTGACCTCGTGAGAAAAAAATAAGTAACCTATTTTTGTTGATCTCGACGACCACCATAACATGTCTAACGTCATTAGAAGTATCCACCTCCTCCTCCACATCCAGATCTGGTGGTGACTTTGTCATTGTGTGATTAGGTGAGTGTTTGTGTGAGAGGGAGATTTTTTTAAGAGGATGTGTTAATAAATCCGGGTAAAAGGGTAATGGGGACCAACAAAAGAATGTTAATATAAGTGTTGGTTTTGATTGTCAGATAAATGAAGGGTCGGTTTTGAGATTTCGGATGTCCTGGACGAGCCAAGTGAAATATGCCCCTTGTAAATAAACAAGCAGGATTACCGCGCATTGCTGCGGGTCGTTATTTTTTCACATGTTGTTGCGGGCCATTAATTGTTTTTTTAATTTTGTACGGGTTTATTTTTTCGGTCTCATGTTTAATAGTTTGTTTTTTTCTTATATTGGCATATGTGTTCGGCCTCATGTTTAAAGGTTTTTTTTATACGGGGTTTTTTTAGTATAATTTTATGGAATTATGTTGCGGGTTTATTTTTTCGGTATCATGTTTAATAGTTTGTTGTTCCCTTATATGAGCTTATGTCCCGCGCGTTGTTTCGGGCCGTTAAATTATTTTTTTTAGCTGTTATTTTTTTTTCTTTTTTTTTCGAATTTATTTTTTTTGTCTCACGTTTAATAGTTTTTTTATATGAGCTTATGTGTTGGGTCTCATGTTTAATTTTTTTTACTTTGGGTCAGAAGTTGGGCCAGATTGTGAGCTAATTTTTTGGCCCACTGTGGTTGCACTGTAGCAGGTCAAGCCTGTGGTCAGACATTTGCGAAATGTAATATAGAGTAATAACACATTTTCTTTTAGGGTTTTGAACCTGTTAAGCAAGGCGGCTCATCCTCATGCTGATTTTTCTTCATTTAATAAAATGTTACATATGAGGAGATAAACTCCGAATAACAAGTTCAACATAGATCAGACATAGTTCTCAAATTAATCATATGCTCAGAACTATTTTCATGAAACTTTAAAGTATTGCTAAGGTGTCGTTTGGTTCATAAATTTGAAACTACGGAATTTTAAATTCTAGGAAATTTAAATTCTTGAGAATTAAAAATTCTGGAGTTTAAAATGCCTACGCATGTTTGGTTGACAGAAATTTATAATATTTTGAAATCTGTCATTATGTTTATTATTGTAATTTTTTAGGGAGTGATGGATAGGGGTGTAAAAAAACCCGACCTGACCCCGAGTAAGCCTATTTAGGTCGGGTTGCGCGGGTAAAAAATTTTAACCGGTCAACCCGAGTATCCCGAATACTAAATAGGGTCGGGTATCGGGTTGATATTTTTTGATAACTTGGTCTCGGGTCGACTTGATTGACCCGAATAAATATCGTTTTTAATATAAATTTTATAAATTTTCTATTTAAACGAGAAAGAAAAAGAAATTTTATTACGTTTTACTCATATTCAGGTTGACCCGAACTTGAACGGACCCGACCCGAGTTGACCTGAACCCGACCCGAGTTGACACGAACCCTGCTAACCCGAATTCAAACAACGTCGGTTTCGGGGTGTGAAATTTTTAACCTTGACTCGACCTTGACCTTGACCTGACCCAAACGTGATCAACCCGACCCGACTAACACCCCTAGTGACGGATATCATTTGATTTAAAAAACAACAAACCAAGAAAAAATAGAACAAAAACAACTAGAAATAAAGTTTATAAAAAATGTTTCAAAGTAAATAAAAATTCCTCACTTTTTGAAGCTATTTTAATTCTCCTCATTTTGACAATTCATGAAATTTTAAATTCCCTTATTTGTGTTACGAAACACAATATTTGGGAGAAATTAAAATGCAAATGCCTGAATTTCCCCCAATATACCCCAACTAAACATACCCTAAGATGTTTCTAATCATTTATCCCTTCATTTGCTAATTGACTTCTAGATCTAAAAGTTTTAAATAACTTACAACAATGACAAAATACTTTATCAAGCTCTTTCAAGTAAACCAACCGTTTTCTATTATAGGAATGGCCATTTTGATAACTTACGTGCATAATGTTCACAAAAGAAGTGTCTACCAAATCTATCTTTTGGATAATTTATATTAGTCTCTCTAACGACTCATTTTCTTACAAGTAACTCTTTTATATTTGAATCTAAAGCATCCCAAACTCTTACGTCAAAAATATTGTGATTAACTCCATCAACTCGTAATAGAATTTTCATTATCTTCGCAAACATTAACCTCGTCATTATCTATATTTTCATTATTTATAATATTTTCATTATCATCGTGTGTGTTAACCTCATCATATTCTAGGTTTTCATTATTTATAGGATTTTCACTATGATCATCGGCATTAACCTCATACTTTTCTAAGTTTTCATTGTTTATAGGATTTTCATTATCTATATTAACGCTAGCCTTGTCATTATTTTCTCCAAAACTATTATTATTCTTTTTTGTTCTAATTGCAAACCCATCCACAGAACCGTGTTAAGGTCGCTCAGATTCTTGTTGACTTTTTTTCGTTTTTTTATTTTGGGCACCCGACAGTTGTGAATGACGCAACATGATAAACTTGAGTGTAAACTAGATAATATTTTACTAAAGCAAGAATAATAAATATGGAACAATATCACCTTATTAAAATTGATGAAAAGAAAAAAAGTTGATTGATTGGTTCGTTTGATTCCCTGATTGTTACGAATTCGACTCTTAAATCCTGTAACCACAAATCGAAAAGAGTATGGACCCTATTGTTTAAACCTGTGATTTTGTGAAACTGAATAACTAATATCTATAGATGCCCTAGTCGTGTGTATTGTACACTTGAATTAGAAAATACTCATGTATTGTGCGTAGGTTATCAACTATCATAGTGGGCTTTCATTTGAAATGAGCTCAAATGAAACTAATATAGGTCAACATGGACTAGTAAAATGATGCCCCTTTTCTTGGGCTGCCCTTGGGCCGTTACCATACAGCCCATAGCTAAATCCTGGTCAGGATAAATGATGTTAGGGTTTGATTTTGTGATATTAGAAAAATGAGTGAATGGAAAAAAAAGAAAAGAAAGTGGTAAGTAGTGATAGGGGTGAGCATCGGGTCAAACCCGGACCGGATCAAAAAAAGCGGACCAGACCGAGACCGTTTTAGCCCAAAACCACAGACCGAGGACTAGACCGAATGTATTCAGTTCGGTCCGGGTCCGTCCGGTCCGGTCTGGTTCTTCGGTCGGTCCGGTCCGAGAAGACATTATTGGTCGGTTGTACGTAAGACCGGACCGAACCGGACCGGACCGAGGACCGAACATGAGGTAAAGTGTGGAACGAGGACCAGACCGAAATAGGTTTGTTTTGGTCGGTCCGGTCCTAAGCGGTTTCTCGCTTCCGTCCGGTCCGGTCCGCAGTCTGATTTGCTCACCCCTAGGTAGTGTGATGAGGTGTCATTTTATACACTATTTCGGGGTCATTTAACCCCCTAAATCATTCAAATATGCCCAGATTATGTGCTTAATCGTTTGTTTTTAGGTTTTTAGCACTTGTGTTAGGAATTCACTTTACGTGACGACATTTACAGAATTACCATTGTTTACCATATCACCACACACAGGGACTAATATAGACAACATAGGATTCTTATGTAATGTGTGGTGGTATAAATACCCCTCTATGGCTTCCATAGAGGGGTTGAGTCTTTTGTATATTCCATTCATATACATCTTATTTTACATTTAACTTTCTCTCTCTACTCTCTCTCACTAAAATGGCTATCATGTAGTTTGACTCACCAAGACCACCGGATCATAGTTTTCATGTTTCTTTCAATCACTCTTGGGTCGGGTTTATCTTTATGGTCCGTTTGGTCTAGTCACACTTTCAGATCTGTAATTATTGTATTCGTGTATGTTTGATTCGTGGTTTCGTTGTTCAAGCTTATTTCGTATATCATTTTTTTAACAGCTTATTTTTTAAGTTCTTATAAGCTTATTTTCGATTTTTTTTAGCTTATATCAATTTCTAGGTTCATCATCTTTGTGTTGCAACAGACATAGATCCAATATTTTAGTAACAAGGACGGTTGTACGTTCTGGTCTTTTGTGAAGGTCACCGATCTAGAGTACCGATCTAAGCAACCGAACGAGTTCAACCTTGTGACACAACCGATCTATCTGTCAATTAAGCCCTTTCCAACAGCTTATTTAGTGTGAGCTTTCAAGCTTTTTAGAGCTTATCTAAGTTAGGTTAAGCTCCTTTTAGCCTTTTGTCCAAGTTCGAGCTTATTTTGTCCACCACAAATCCAAGTGTTAAAAAAAAGACTTAGCTTTTTAGCTTTAAGCCTTATTAAGCTTTCTGTCCACTTTAAGCTTATTTATAAGCTTATTGAGTGCTTTTCATAAAAAGTTGTAGAAGACAAAGTTGTTAAGCCCCACGAGCTTAACAACTTTGCTTCTTTGAGTTTTCGAAAAAAAAAGGGAAGACAAGAGGTCCGGGTGAGCAAGACTCGAACCCGGGACCAAGCGATACATGTACATTCCCCTTTACACACACACCTTCTTACCACTGCCCCCTTGTGTCTTGTCGTTAAAGACGCAGGGCGACACGAAATTTAAGGTGTGTTCTAATAATGCCATATGCTGAAATAGCTTAGTTATACGGGCTGTTTTTTAAGCAATTTTTTCATGGTGTTATTTTTCGTAATTGTTAAGTTGAAAAAGTATTTTAGAAAATTTTTTCAAATTTATCGAAATACGTTTTAATGAGTTTTTATGTAAGTAAGATTTGGTTAAAATTTTAATCTAATTCATAAAACACGCACAAAAATTGATCATTAAAAATATTTGGGCTTCTGGGTGTAGAATAATAGTGTGCTTTATCATCCCTAGTTGTAAGTAAAAATTTTATATTTTCTTAACGTAGGTCTTGTTACAACTTGTTCCTCATCTTGTTAAAGAAACGATCCCCGGTACGGCATTTGGAGTGTTGACGTTTCTTTTGGTTCAAACGATCACCGTGTTTTCAGTTCTAGCGTACTCGTTCATCGTCGTTATTTGATCCCGAATAGTTTTAGGAAGCAAAAATTTATATCGAGTAGGGTTTATTTTTAAAGGAGATTTTAGAGTTTTCCCAGACCTTTTGTCTCGGGGTTCGGGATCTCTCAGTTTTCTATTTAATTGCGTAAATTTCTTAGTTTTTTCCTTAAACCGTTTTTGTTTGTTTATTATCTAAGTGTGACTGGTTTCAACTTCCCAGATCCTTTGATCACCTTCCTTCAAACTCAAATCTTCGATTGTATCGATTTCCCATTCCACACATCCAAAAGCCTCTGTGGAGATAAACGACCCATAAACACTCTATACTACTACTCTCGCTATCATCATTGCTCTTGTTGATTTTTTAGACTTACAAAAAATATATTTGATATTTAATTATATATATATATATACAGTGGAAATATTTCACCAAGCACCGTATTATAATTAAATGGATTGGGATTGTTGGTTATTTTCATGCAAAAGTATAAGAATTGATCGTGTAAAAGATTTTGAGAGTTTATTTGAGTCTATTAAAACGAAATTTGGTGCTAAATGGATTCACTTGGGATGGATGTTTTGCCATAGTTAGTTTTTAATAGGATACTTTTCTGAGATTAAATGCTTAGCGGTCCATTCGTGATTAAATCATAGTGATAAGATTTGAGACGAACCAGATCAATTTGAAAAAGAATTCATGAAACATTAAAAGGCTAGATGTTGGGAATTAAATTTGAAGTGACTACGGAGTGATCAGTGTCACTTATGTGGAATGGAAGGTGTTAGTTTGACGTTTTTGTGGCTGTCTTTATTTATCTGATGTCGGGTTTGGCTATCATGACGGTCATGATAAACTTGCTCGACTTTCTAATTTAATTGAATACTTGGTTTACTAGTTTCCAGCATCAAGGGGGGATGGTTATGGACCTGGTTAACTATCACTTAAAGGAGTTACGTTGTAGTACTCAGTGTCACACGCTAAGACGTTGTGGATAATCGCAAGAGGTGATGAAAGTCTCATACTTTGGCCAAGGGTATTGAGTACTTAGAGATTTGCTTGGAGCATAAATTCTCTACACCGTTCTTCCAACATTAGCTCAAGCTTAAGTCACAAGAACATGAAATTCTACTTTTGTCTCAAGTTTGGTATATTGGGTTTACTTCATTAGTGGTTACTTCAAATAGCCTACAAAATGGTTGGTAAAATGATAGCCAGAGAGAGGTTATGAGTAGAGATTTGATCAACAATTGATTCTCACGGATTAGATCTGAGCTAATTTATTCTTCATACAAGTACTTATGTAAATGTGCGTCCAAGGTGTTGCTGATTCTGACGTGTCAAAACCAGCAAGGGGGAAGGAGTAGATTCACCCTTGAGTCTTTCCCTTGAAAGCTTGACATAGGGCATCTTTCTTGATTTTTTTTAAGTTAGGTCATGCCGGGAAGACAAATGTCATAACCGCAGAGAATATCAGCGCTTTAACTTGTGGCTTTTGGGTGCATTTCTTCAGACACATAGGGGAAGCGATATCTTGAGAACTTTAGTATGCATTATTTGAATCTCTAAGGGGAAAACATTGTGAGAAGAATTATTCAAGCATGAGAAGATACGTTGCTGATCCAGATAATGCTTACCCTAAATGATCAATCACTAAGGTTATTCTTAAAGGAGCAGTAATATTTGATGTGGTATCCTACCAATTCCGTTGTGCACTTAATTATTCTAAGCCTGTAAGAAAGCTTTGAAACCGCTCAAGAGAGGATTGCTAGTTTGGGGGGAACCTTTGAAAGCTTCTAAATTAAGATTATGCGGCATGAATTAGGGGGGAAGCTGATTCATTGCTAGTTTAGAGGGAAGCTTTGAAAGCTTCTAAATGAAGATTATGTGGCACGAATTAGGGGAAGCTAATTCAGAAGCTTCTCCTTAACCAGAAGTATATGAGTTACTTAATTCGTGCCTATTACAGTATTTCTCCTACAAGGTACTACAAAGATGATTCATGTTGGAGTGCAAACTTAAAGTCAAACACCACAGAAGATGTCATCAGTATTGGAAGCTTCATGGAAGTTCTTGTTCTTAATCATTATGTACTTGTTAGGAAATTATTGTAAGTAATTTTGTATATCGTCCCGTGGGGGAAGATTTTTAGGAATTCACTTTACGTGACGACATTTACAGAATTAACATTGTTTACCATATCACTACACACAGGGACTAGTATAGACAACATAGGATTCTTATGTAATGTGTGGTGGTATAAATACCCCTCTATGGCTTCCATAGAGGGGTTGAGTCTTTTGTATCTTCCATTTTCATACATCTTATTTTACATTTAACTTTCTCTCTCTACTCTCTCTCACTAAAATGGCTATCATGTGGTTTGACTCACCAAGACCACCGGATCATAGTTTTCGTGTTTCTTTCATTATACATTTAGGACTTTTAGATTTGAAATTTACATTTTTATGGTTAAAATTTATAATTTAGGTTTTAGTCGCGTTTTTTAAATTTCCGTTATCGTTTTAATGCTTAATGTTTTAATTGTGCCTTTTTATATTAGTGTGCCTTAAATTTACTTTCCATTTGCGTTATTAGAATTAGAAACTAAACCCAAATCTTTTATGATAATCAAGGTTGATTCCTAACATAAACTTGAATTTCCATTCACCTCTCACCGAAGAGAACGATACCCGTGTTGATTACTTATTATTCTTTCCTATGGATAATTTGTATGATACTTTGCTTACGTATATGTATTTTATATATATTATATATATATGAGGGTTATTTGTTTGATACGTATGAAAACGAACATCAACGCCAAATGCGTGTCGTAATAATATATATAGTATTTCCTGTTAGATAAGAAAATTACTTTAGGAAAAGTAATAGTTTATCGTCCGAGTGTCGTTTCCACGACGAGAGATGAATTGAATACCATGTTAATGTTTTGAAGAAAAATGCTTGATTATCTTTTAAGATTTTTGGTTTTAGAAATTAAACTACTTTTTAGAAAACTATATTTAATACTAAAAATTAAACTAATATTAATACTAGAATTATACTAAACAATTAAACTACGAGAAGTAAGCTAAAATAAACTAAAAGATTTATAAAACAAAAATGCTTGCTAAGTGACGTGAAAAGTTCATTAAGTGTGAATTAAGGTTTATTAACGAATTAATTTCCTTAGAAAAGATAATTATCTCACAACGTTGGCTTATTTTGACAAAAACCTCTTAAAAAGATATTAATTACTAGATATGTAGTTTGACTATTTTATCGGATTTTCCCCTTTAAAACATTCAAACTACAAATCTAAATAATCGAAGATTATTAATCAATTAAACCGTTTTCAAATCTACATTTAATTCCCAATTCACAATATCACTTAACAAGCACCAATTAAACTACTCACTATTAAACAAAACAACCTCTTAAACCATGATATTTACTTGCTTTTATAAAAATATAAAAATACAAAAAGAATTTTCTCTCAACCCCGTAGACCTCTGTTAGATCTTGATCGAGCCTTTCTAACCTATTCCCCTAGAGAACGATAACAACCCCCGAGTCTTGCCTATACTACCGTACTACGATTAGGTACACTGTCTAGGGAGTTGTAACACTTCGTGTTGAAGTCTTTACGACAACCGCACAACATCAAGTTTTTGGCGCCGCTGCGTGGGGAATAGTTAGGTTTTGACCATTGTTTAACTTAGGTCTACTTTCTTGAATCCTTTCAAGTGAGATTTTATTTTCGTTATATTACCTTTCTCGTAGTCTATCTTTTCTTTATGCTATGTGTTTCGTAAATCATTCTCGTCAACCACCATGGGAGACGCGAATCCTATCTGTACTCTTGGAGATTACTCCCAACCTTGGCACGAGGGCTATAGGAACTCCATTGAGCTCCCCGAAGGGAACAATGTGGTACCTCTTCGATCCGACACCATTCGGTTGGTGCAAAACGGATGCTCATTCCACGGACTTCGGTCCGAGGAAACAAAACAAACATCTCAAGGATTTCTTAAAACTTGTGGACTCACTCGACCTTGATGTTGCAAATAGGGAAAGAACGCGCCTGCATTTATTTCAATTTTCCCTTCATGATCAAGCTAGCAATTGGCTTGAACGTCTTCCTGCAGGATCCATCTCCACATGGGAGGATATTACTACTCGTTTCCTTGCTCAATTCTTTCCACCGGGAAGGACTACTAAACTTTGTAACGACATCCTGATGTTCCAACAACATCAAGAAGAGTCTCTTTGTGAAGCATGTACTCGTTTTAAGAAAATACTCCAAAAATTCCCTTATCATGGCATCGACCTTTGGCTCAAAGTCCAAATCTATTATGACCATGTCAATTTCCTTGCTCAATTCTTTCAACCGGGGAAGACTACTAAGCATTATTAGAGGACCTCTCCCTCTATGACAATGAAAGTTGGAATGACCCAAGGGACTTCGCTAAGCCAGTCAAGGCAATCTCTCTGCTTCAAGATGTCCTGAGTTTATCAGAACGCCATCTCATCGAGCTTGAAACTCAAGTCCAACGCTTGATGGAAGCTCATCTTGCTCCTAAGCAACCTATTTAAGTGCACAAAATCACTTCTTCATGTGAGATATGCAGTGGTCCCCACGACACTCGGTATTGCATGGAAAATCCCGAGCAAGCTTTTGTTGATTACGCGTCCTCGCGTACCGACGAAGCGGGAGGCAAGTGGTACACTTTCAAACCCAAGCAAAATAATCTTGGTGACACCTACAATCCGTCATGGAAAAGTCACCCAAACCTTAGGTGGGGACAACCACAAAATCCTCAAAATAATTTTTCAAACCCACCTAACCGGTTTTAGCCAAACGGTTCATTCCCAAGCCACTCCTTTAACAAAAATCCTCAAAGTTTTAACAATCAATCAAATCTCAAAGGATTGGTGTCCAACTACATGGCATCTCAAGACGCTAGATTGTCCAAGTTTGAAGCCGATTTCAAACAACAACAAAGCGAGATGACCAACAAAATTGACACAGTCTTGAAGGCCATCACTAATCGAATGGCAGGAGCGCTTCCTAGCGACATGGTTAAGAACCCGAAACTGAATGTTAACCCTACCTCTTTAGTTTTGTCTGCTCGTTCTTACCCCAACAGATGATCCCTAATGCTCAACCCAAATCTACAGTTTGATCAAAACTATCACGATATGTCCTAAACGGCCGAACGAATCTCAAACCCGTAAGCCAAAAGAAGAAGAGCAAGAAGAGAAGGACAACCCGAAAAAAATCAATACCAACCCTTCATCACCACCTGATCCATCAGTTTCATTCATCACCGAAAAAGCCCATACACTCAATTCATTCTTCGAATCGCTTAGCTTGGTCCCCCAATCATCCAACATAGAATTTTTTGCACGAAAAGGGATGACGGTGACATGATGTTTATTAAGATTATTAAGAAGAATGATGATTCCCACAAGGGGGAACCCGAAGTAGGTGAAAACGCAAGAGTAGGAGAATTAGAGGTGGAGTATTTTGATGTATCCCCGACCAGGAGTGAGTTTGCATATCATAAGTATCTAATGTGTGGTCCAATCCCTTCAATATTTCTGAGAAACCCCGTCATCATAGAAGGATTTCCGTCAAACCTTAAAATACCATGCAACATTGGACATGTGCATATTGAGAAAGCCTACATAGATCTTAACTCGCCCCTGAATATCATGACCCGAATGCTATATAATTGGATCATGAAAAAAAACTTAACCCTAGGGAAAACACAAATGGAAGAGTGAATAATTTCACGTGTAGGATTAAGGGAATGTACGTCTTTGTAGGAAACTTCACTTATGTCAAAGACTTCATGATTGTTGAGGATATTAGTTCAATTATAGACCCTAGGCTTTCACAAGTAGTACTAGGGAAGCCTTTTGTTGAAATATCCAACATGACTCATGACCCACCCAAAGGTGTAGTAAGGTTCACAAACGGGACCGATGAAATTGCCTATAAGATGCACCACAAGATAGAACAGTACAACTCGCTATCAGACCTAAAAAGAGAGCACACTAAGTCAGTCTACCTCAGGAACAAGGAGGACAAAAGAAGAGGGGTGGAGTACGTGATGAGCAAAATATTAAGGTTTTACAAAGAATGTTTAGAGCTTAGACCCGAATATGCGACTGGAATTGCTGATGAAGGAGAAGTCACGTAAGGACGTGTGACTTTGAGTCTAGCTACAAGACTCAATAATAAAGAAATGCGCTTTTTTGAGAGGCAACCCAATATTTAATTTTCCTGCATTTAGGAGTGTCTTGTGTTTTAATTCTTCTCATTTATTCTTGTATGTTTGAATTATTTTTGTATTCATGCTTTGTTTTGTTTTTAACTTCGACTTATTGACAATCAAAGGTATTTTGCATTAAATAAGTGTAGGGGAAAATATCCGGTTTATAAGAACCAATTCAAACATTTAAAATAAATTGTTTAGATTAATTCGCGTCAGTTTCGAGTCACATGATTGTAATGACTAATCTCAGGTTCCATACAAGAAGTAACTTATATAATCGCGTGCAGGAAATTTTTCAAGGAAAACGAAAAGAAAATTTTCATAGTCGCTGGCGACGGTGTCAGGATTTATCCTGACGGCGTCGTGAGCCCAGCTACAGGAAAATTTTAAAATTTTCAAGTATTTTCAAAAAATAATTTGTACAACATTCAAAAGTCGTAATTGTTTTATAAACCTGCATAAACCAATGATTACATCATTGCTCTCACCCTATCTTTATTGCTTTCATAGAGTCAAACCCTAAAATCTTGTATATATATCTATCCCGCCGATTTTATGCTTGGTGTAGTTGTCTTTGTCTTTTATTTACAAGTTATATTTGATAAGAAGAAGCTTGGAGGTTCTTAGGAAATTTCATTGGAGGATTCTTGAATGACGATTTAACCAGTTATCTCATGTTTCTTCTCCATTATTGAGCAAACCAGGGGAGTACTAGTTTCTTTTACTTGTTTTCTTTTCCCTTTATTCGTTTATACGGTTACTGATGAGGTATTATTTTATACATTATTTCGGGGTCATTTAACCCCCTAAATCTTGCAATTATGCCCAGATTATGTGCTTAATCGTTTGTTTTTAGGTGTTTAGCACTTGGATGACATTTGAAGGAAATACACGTGACTTGGGCTCATTTGGAGAAGAAACGAACAAGACTATGGCTTTACACCAAGTATCTTGAAGAACCACGCATACAGAGCGCGGAGACGACGTCACAAGTATAAAGCGACGACGTCGTGATTTTCAAAGTGACGGCATCGAGGATTTTGTGACGGCCTATGATGATGTATAACACGTATAGCAGGCCTTTGGGCCTGGACTACATAAGCCATACAGGGTCCCAAGCCCAACAGGACAATCCAAGACCACAATGGACCAAAACTAAGCCCAGTCTCGTGCTGGCGCGGCCCGGAAGAAACAAGACGGATGTGACAGGCCTTCTGCGAACCAAGCAACATCCGCATAAGGGAATCCACATCCGTAAGACACGATTACTGCGGACCCTGACTAGACAAGGGGCCCACTTCGGCCCATCAACAGGCCCAAGCAAAATACTAGGAAAACCTAATATTTGGCTCGCCTATAAAAAAGGGTACTCTGACACCCCACACAGTACGATTCTCTAATCATATTTCACACACACACATACTCTGACATTCTCTGACAAATATGTGTACTTACTCCCACGCCGGAGTCTAATCGTGGGGTTCGTCCCCACGGTAAGACTAACGGTTTACTTTTGATTGTACAGGGAATCCATCTTATCACTTGATTTAGTACAAGATCTCACCCCTCGGCCCAGTCCAGTAACCACCCAGATCCATCTTTCCAACCCGAAACATATTTTGTACTAACAAGTTGGCGCCATCCGTAGGACCAGGATACAACTGCATTCTACGAAAATAATCACCATGAGCAATCCAGAACAATCCACTCCTAGCCAGCCCACGTCCGCCGTACAAAACACGGTTGGGAGAGGAAAAGAGCCAATTCCGCAAGACCGAAGTGGGCCCGCGTCCAACGCAACCCTCCGAGAGTATTGCGACAAGAACTACAACCAGTTGCTGCTAATCATAGCTGAGAAGTTTAACAAAGAGAAAGAAAGAAACGAAAAACTGAAAGAAGTGAAAGCTCGGCTTAACTTTGGAGGAGGCTCCGAAACGTCACGATATTCCGAGTCGAGGACAATGAGTACCAGGGAACATGAAAGAAGGCACAGATCTAGACGCTCCCGCAGCCCAAGACCCAGCCCTAGTGTGTTCTTAAGAATAAGACGTGAACGGTCAAGATCGCCAAGGCAAAAGCCGAGAGAAAAAGAAGGAGGAGTGTTCAAAAGGTTGGGAAACAAAGGAAAGAGTGTATACGCATGCTCAGGCAGCCACAATTAGCACTCCTATTTGAAGTACATTGAAGCACTCTCAAAAAGTAAGGACAGTAGAGGCGGGCACTAGAAGTCAAGATCAAAAAAGTAGAAATCAAGTAGGGAGGGGGACGACTTGTCCCAACCATGGGTATGTGAAGAGGTAGATCCTTTTACATCCAGAATCTGCCACTTAGATTTCCCTAAAACAAGAATGCCCGGAGGATCACCTAAAGATCTTTCAGACAACCGCAAAAACAGAACGGTGGGCCATGCCAACTTGGTGTCACATGTTCAACTCTACGTTGACAGGAAATGCGAGGGTATGGTTTGATGACCTTCCGTCTGAATCAATAGACAGCTATGACGATTTAAAGAAAGCCTTCCTGGAAAACTATCTTCAACAAAAGAAATGCATCAAAGATCCCATAGAGCTCCATAACATCAAACAACAAGATGGAGAGTCTACGGAAGACTTTGTGAGAAGATATAAACTGGAAAGAAGAGATGTTAAAGGAGCACCATAATGTATGAGAATCTCCAGATTCATGCACGGAATCACAAACCCTGAGTTCATCAAACGTCTCCATGACAAAATCCCAAAGACAGTGGACGAAATGATGAGAGTGACCACATCTTTCCTCCGAGGGGGGGGGGGAGTGGCAGCCTCGAATCATGAACGGAAGAAGTCGTTTCCACCATGGAAGGATTATTGTATGGGGAAGGACGGATGGATCTAGGAGTGGTCTGGGCATGAGCGAGGTACGAAGAAGCGAAGAAAAGCAGTAAATCAAGTAGGGAGGGTGGACGACCGTCCAAGCCATGGGTGGGTCGTTGACAGGAGAGGTAGAGTGCGCTTTAGGTTAGAGACAGTCTGCGTGCGGGATAGCCGCCCGCTTAGATTCCCGATGAAACGAGGAGGTCGATGCCGCGGGGAGGGGATGGATCGACCAAAGATCTTTCATACCACCGCAAAAACATAACGGTGGTGGGCCATTGCCAACTTGGGTGTCACATGTTTCAACTCTAGATGTGTGACAGGAAAATTGCGAGGGGTGAGGGTTGATGACCTTGCCAGTGCCGAAGTATCAAAAGAGACAGCTAATGAAGAAAGTTAGAAGAAAGCCTTCCTGGACACTATCTTCAACAAAAGAAATGGCATCAAAGATCCCATGGAAGCTCAAAACGATCGAACAACAAGATGGAGAGTCCTAACGGAAGACTTTGTGAGAAGATATAAACTGGAAAGAAGAGATGTTAAAGGAGCACCATAATGTATGAGAATCTCCGGATTCATGCACGGAATCACAAACCCTGAGTTCATCAAACGTCTCCATGACAAAATCCCAAAGACGGTGGACGAAATGATGAGAGTGACCACATCTTTCCTCCGAGGGGGGGGGGGGGGAAGTGGCAGCCTCGAATCATGAACGGAAGAAGTCGTTTCCACCATGGAAGCAACAAGAGGGCAATCAGAAGCAAAATTTTAGAAAAGGAAGTTTCCAGAACTAGCAAAGGCCGGAAAGGAAGCATGATCGGTTTACGCTCCTTACAAAAACTCCCAAATAAATTTTTTGCTTTAGAAAAAGGAAAATTCAAAGCTCCGCCACCAATGACAACCCCGGTTGAGAAACGGAATCACGTTAAATTCTGTGAGTTCCATGGTGAAGTAGGGCATAACACAGACGAGTGTATGCACCTGAAGAAACAAATCGAAGAAATGCTCAAGGCAGGAAAGCTGCCGCACATAATAAAAGAACTCAAACAGAATAGTGGAAAGGAACAGCCCAAGGTGGCAAAGAAAGGGGAAACCTCTGGAAAAGATAAAGCATTAACTATCCTCATGGTTCAACCTTGGGAAAGAGTGGCCAGGCAAAGGATC
Organism: Tanacetum coccineum; assembly: GCA_026074375.1. Taxonomy (NCBI): domain Eukaryota; kingdom Viridiplantae; phylum Streptophyta; class Magnoliopsida; order Asterales; family Asteraceae; genus Tanacetum; species Tanacetum coccineum. The sequence continues at coordinate 101,209 of BQNB010004836.1, forward strand.
ACACAAAGCTTTCCTCCAACCCAAAAATCCTTTTCCCACCTCCAGGTGAAGATGAAGGAACAGAAGGTCCAATGATCATTGAGGCGGAAATAGGGGGCCACTGCATACACCGCATGTATGTGGATGGCGGTTCAGCCTCAGAAATATTGTACGAGCATTGTTTCATCCGACTGCGTCCAGAAATCAAGAACCAATTGGCGCTAGCCACCACCGCTTTGATTGGATTCAGCGGTGAGATAATATGGCCAATAGGGCAAATACAACTATTGGTAAGGATTGGGGATGAAGAACTCTCCACCTCGGCTTTGATGAATTTCGTGGTTGTCAAGTCACTATCTCTATATAATGGAATTATTGGAAGACCGGGAGTCAGAAAGCTACAAGCAATTCCATTGACAGCTCACGGAATGCTGAAGATCCTGGTAGAAGGAGGAGTAATCACTTTAAAGAGTAGCAGCATGGTTCCGCTTGAATGTGAGATGGTCTCCGGACTAGAAGGAAACCCCCCGGCTACCAAGCAAGTGGTGGAAGAAAGAGTCAAAGTGGCAATAAATCTAGAATATCCGGAACAAACAGTAATGATTAGCTCCACCCTCATCGAGGAAGGCCGCAACAAGTTGTGTGGTCTAATCCAACATAACTTGGACATTTTTGACTGGAAGCCTGCGGATATGACCGACGCTCCAAGACACATTGCGGAACATCGCTTAAATGTGCGGGAGGGATGCTCTCCGGTTAGACAAAAGAAAAAGGGACAAGCAGTTGATAGAAATCGGGCAATACAGGAAGAAGTGGGGAAACTTATGAAGGCAGGAATAATGAAGGAAGTACACTACCATGACTGGTTGTCTAACCCAGTAATTGTAAAGAAACATGATGACATTTGGAGAATGTGAGTTGATTTCAAAGATTTAAACAAAGCATGCCCAAAAGACGGTTATCCGCTACCAGAAATAGACTGGAAGGTGGAATCCTTATGCGGATTTCCTTTCAAGTCTTTCCTAGACGCTTACAAAGGCTATCACCAAATACAAATGGCAAAAGAAGATGAAGAAAAAACAGCGTTCATTACGAGCCAAGGAATATTTTGCTATACAAAGATGCCTTTTGGTCTGAGAAATGCCGGGGCAACTTACCAGCGTCTGGTGGATCAAGCATTCCACAAACAGATTGGCAAAAATCTCGAAGTGTACGCAGATGATCTTGTCATCAAAATCCGCACGGAAGATGAGATAGTTAGAGACATAGAAGAAACGTTTAAAACTCTAAGGGTAATTAACATGAAACTGAACCCTAAAAAGTATACTTTTAGGGTAGAAGAAGAAATGTTCTTAGGGTACAAAGTCAACACTAAGGGGTTGAAAGTATGTCCAGATAAGGTGGACACTGTCTTAAGCCTCCCATCCCCAAAATGCTTAAAATATATGCAAAAATTAAATGGAAAACTCGCAAGCCTGAACAGGTTCTTGGCCAAATCAGCAGAGAAATCATTACCATTCTTTAAAACTTTGAAAAAATACACAAAGATGTGTTATTTCTATTGGACTACGGAAGCTAAAGAGGCATTTAAGCAAATGAAGCAGTTGATAGCTGAGCTTCCCATGTTAACCGCGCCAATGGAAAAAGAAGAACTTATTGTCTATTTGGCAGCAACAAAAGAGACGGTAAGTGCGGTCTTGATGACGAAAAGGGAGGCTAAACAAATGTCCATCTACTTTGTCAGCAGGGCATTAAGAGGTCCGAAAATAAATTATACGTCAATGGAAAAGTTAGTGCTAGCCTTGGTACATGCTAGTAAGCGCCAAAAGAGATACTTTCAAGCACATCCAATCAGAGTAATCACAGATCAACCGATATAGCAGGTGTTATTAAGACAAGAAGTAGCAGGGAGGCTACATAAATGGAGCATCTAATTAGGAGAATACGCAATGCATTACAGACCTAGAGTATCAGTTAAAGGGCAGATATTGGCAGACTTCATAGTTGAACGACCAGATGAGCAATCTTTGGATACTCTAATGGAAGCGGAAGAAGAACTCCCCGAGCCATGGATTCTGTTTACGAACGGATCATCCTGCACAGATGGTTTAGGGTTAGGACTGATACTCACAAAGCCAGAAGGAATGGAATTCACTTACACCCTAAGATTTAGGTTTGACGCTACAAACAACAAAGCAGAATACGATGCTTTGATTGCTGGATTACGAATAGCGGAGCAGATGGGTGTCAAAAACCTTTAGGCAAATGTTGATTCACGACTTGTGGCTAACCAAGTGAATGGAACGTACGTCGCAAAAGAAGTCGACATGATTCGATACCTAGAAAAGGTACGAACACTTACCAACAGCTTTAAAGCATTTTAACCAGACAAGTCCCTAGAAGTGAAAATAAAAAAGCAGACGCACTAAGCAAAATATCATCCACAAGCTTTGCGTACTTAAGTAATCAAGTGTTGGTGGAAGAACTAAAAGAAAAGTCAACAGGTGAAATGGAAGTACTGGCAGTGGTAAAAGAAGAAGGAGATACATGGATGACCCTTATTTTTGAATACCTCACGGAGGAAATCCTGCTAGCAGATGTGAAAAAAGCTAGAGCAGTCAGACGCAAGTCATAACGATTTCCATAATTCATGGGACTCTCTACAAGAAATCCTTCCTCGGACCATGGTTACGGTGCGTAGGACCCCTTCAAGCAAACTATGTTCTGAGAGAAATACATGAAGGATCTTGCAACATGCACGCAGACACACATTGATTATTATTGTCCTACCATGCATAAGGAAGCAAGGACACTGACAAGAGCGTGCCAAAAATGTCAAGTCCATAAACCTGTTCTAAGAAATCCACAACAAAAACTAACTCCAATCACGTCTCCATGGCCGTTCTATAAGTGGGGAATTGACATAGCCGGACCTTTTCCGGAAGGACCCGAGAAAGTCAAATTCTTAATAGTAGCCATTGACTACTTCACAAAGTGGATTGAAGCAAAACCGGTTGCAACCATGACTGGCAATCAAATCAAAAACTTTATGTGGGACAACATTGTCTGTAGATTAGGGCTCCCAGGAGAGATTATCTCGGATAATGGAAAATAATTACAAGACAATCCATTTAAGGATTGGTGTGAGAAACTATGCATCCGCCAACACTTTGCTTCTGTTAAACATCCGCAAACTAATGGCCTGGTAGAAAGAGCAAACCGTAGTCTTGGAGAAGGGATAAAATAAAGATTGGACGAAAGGAGCAAAAATTAGATAGAAGAACTTCCTCATGTTCTATGGGCACACCGCAATATGATAAAGTCCAGCAACAGAGACACTCCATTCTCATTAACATACGGAATGGAAGCCGTCATCCCAGCGTAAATTGACATGCCCACACTAAGGACAGCGGAAGTAGACCCAACACAAAATAATGAAGCTCTGGAAATTAACCTCGACCTATTAGAAGAACGAAGAGAGCAAGCAGCCATACGTGAAGCGAAGAGCAAAGCAAAAATGGAAAAGTATTACAACTTCAAAGTTCGAAGCACGAGTTTTTAGCCAGGAGATCTCATATACCGTAACAACGAGGCAAGCCATGCGGAAGATACAGGGAAATTCGGCCCCAAGTGGGAAGGACCGTATGAGGTTACGGAAGCACTTAGAAAAGGGGCATACAAGTTAAGAGACCATGGCAAAAACCAGCTTCCACGGACTTGGAACATCATCAACCTCAAGAAGTGTTACGTTCAAAAAATGTAAGCAAGCCACCCATGCTGACTCCGCGGTGGGGGTAATGCATTCTAGTCTATCTTATTCATTCATTGCAATGTTTTCTTTTTAGAAACTTTAATAAAAAGTGAAGCTTAGCTACCTTCACAAATTTAACTTTAAGCCATTGTTATTTACTATGCAAAGTTATTATATTTATGATTAAGACGCGCACACAATAGGGCATGACCCAATAAACGTTATTATATATAACAAAAGGATGAGTAAACCTAACAATTAACTCAAGTATACGTAAGAGTTATTACAAACCCAGTATAGGGAGAATAACCCACAAATATTCAAAGTAAGACTATCTTATAATCACCATATTAAAACGATAGCAAGATCATAGTTCAAAGTTAAACGTTCAAATTGTATAAGTACATTTGACCGCATCCAAAAAGGTCACACATGACCACGGTATGTAACGGATAAAAACCTTTAGGAACATTCTTTACACAGAGAAGGCCGTAAAAAAAAGGTCACATGCGACCACAGCCAAACATACAAACAAGTCA